>JBBBDQ010001905.1:852500-1032500 GCA_037127315.1 Ascarosepion bandense | reverse complement strand
TTTTAGGAAAATCACTCCTGTCCTAATAGTTTTTCACATTATCTGTTGGTGTGCAAAAGTATTAGGACAGGTGTGATTTTAAACTTTATTTTGAGGCCTCATAAAAGATAAAATAGTTCTTGTCCTAATAATTTTGCACAGTACTATATATATATATATATATATATATATATATATATATATATGTGTGTGTGTGTATGTAACTTAAAAATTGTATACTTGAGCAGCAATCTCTCTTTTATGCAGGTTTCATTAAAAATGACAGACAAGGTGTGATGGTTAAGTTTTTTATGTAAATTTTCTTGTGATCTTATGATTTCTTTCTTTTGAGGACATGAATTATATGAAAATTGTCCAAATATCTACACATTGCACCTTGTCTGTCCTTCTTAATGAAACCTGCATGCATATATATATATATATATATATATATATATAGAATACTAGAGTATACACACACATACGGCAGCTAGAATACATACACGCACACACACGCACAGCAGCAGACAGCTAGGAACAGCCATTCTTTGAGAGGCCGTGAAGATACCCGGACAGACAAAAGCTTCTCTGCCATTCTGAAGATGAGATTTTGATCTCGAAATATTAATGTTTAATAAATAGGTAATACCCAAACACTTCTTTACCTTCCTTTTTTTGCTCAACACATTGTGACAGCCTTCAAGACATAACCCATATATATATATATATATATATATATATATATAGAGAGAGAGAGAGAGAGAGGGATCTAATATGAATTGGAATCTGATAGAATGATAGAATAAAGAACAAACAAAAAACATTTATAAATTGCACATGTTTCACATTAAGCTTCCTTAGATAATGAAATATAGAAAAGAAAAGCATATTCTGGAATATATTATTAAACAGTTATTGGTCTGAATTAGACCATTACACACTTATATTAAGTGCTCAATAGTTATATAATGTAGACCTTTTAAATATTCTAATTTGGTTTCAACCTGTTTGTATATCAATGTAAAACATACTGAAATGTTGAAACTAAGGTAGCATAATTGGCTGACTAGAATTTATATTTACATCGGGTGCCATACAAGAAGACAGATATCATGTTGAAGCTTAGTACTCTCTTCCTTTCTTTTAGCGGTCCTGGTTATGATAGTAAACTGCATCTGGCAGCAAGGCCTCTGATTGAGAGGTTGTGCGGAGCATGGAACCACCTCGTAATTGCTGTTGTTCCCAGGTCCACTCTGACCCAGATGGTAGCACCTGTTAGGGTCCCAGCTATGACCAAATAGTTAACCTCCAAAGTGGGGTTAAAACACTATGAATATATAAAAAACAGACTTTTATAGAAATATACACATTTTTTAAAGAAAAATATTACTAATAATACATTTTTGAAGAAAGAATTATTACCCTAACTCATTTTTAAAGAAAAAAAAATTATTCTCAGCTAAGGATTTTTGAATACAAAACTGGAAGACATTTTCAGTTTTCTAAACTAATAAAGAATAAAAACAAAAATTTTTTAATTAAAATCTGACTAAATCAACTTTCTCACTATAATACATTATAAAATAAAAATACCTTAAAACCCCACCGTTTTGGTATTAAATAACTCGCAGAGGTTGATATGTCGTTAAATGAAACTTCAACTTTCTTCTAGCAAAATTTTCCTATTTCTCAGTACTCTGCTTACCTTATGGAATGTTTCCGGTATCCCAATATACCTTCAGATCTTAGTGTTTCTTCATCTGTCCTTTTTCAAAATACTTTCCAGATATATTTGATTTTGTTACCCCTGATTTGCAATTCACATTTTGGCCTCATCCTGTTGCTCAGTCTTAAGTAAATTTTCCCAATTTTTTTATGAGTGGACCTGTTTATATGAGCAATGTAAACCTAGATCATGTGTATCACAGAAATAAATTTATTTTGTGGTGCAATGGTTATCAGCTCAAAATAAGAAATCGGAAAGCCAAGTTCAAATTCCAGTTGAATTTGTTGCATTCACTTATGCACAAATATTTTTTGGAAAGGTATTAATCCATCTCTTCTCCCTTCAGCTATGGGTTAAATTGCAGAATAGATTGGGTTCTATAGCCTTGGCTGACAACCAGTCTACCAAAAAAAGTAATGGCAATATATTGCAGGAAAATCTTCTGTCCAGTGAATCATGTTTCTTTTGAGGCATGATTGCCTAAGTGTGTATCATGTATGGCACTAAATCTGACTAAATTTGAATCCTCTTGCTTTGAAATAGTTTATTAATCAGGTAATATGTTTACCAATAGATATTTTCTCACATTTATACATGAGGTCATATTTTCCTTCCTTTTCTTTTGCCCGTCTTGTTGCTGGGGGAAAGTGGCTATTGTAAGTTTATCTTCTTGGCACAAGCTGCAAAATGCAACACCGACACTATAGCCACCTGTTCTTTTTAAATACACCTCATTTAATAATTGAGTGGACACTTTCATTCTTTTCTTTCATTTACCAGATCTATTTAGACATTGTGGTAGGGATGTCTTTGTATTTTTCCCTAAGTTGAAGGAAGCTTTATGGTTTTATCTTTTATTTATAATTTCAGTTATTCAGAGCTCAATTTAACTGCTGCCCTATTTCTGAACAGGTACATACACACTAATTTCAAAATGTTTACTTTTAATTATATATATATATATATATACTAGCAGTATAGCCTGGCGTTGCTTAGGTGTAATGAAAGCTTTAAAACTAATCAATGGTCCTGTCACTGAGACTCTTGGGACATTGGCTCGAAAGACTAAAAAACAATAGTTGTTTCCGGTCAAAGCGAAACTAGAGAGTGAAAGAAAAATGAATGGATGTAAGTCATATTTTGATTTTCTGGTATCAATATCAAATAAGCTTTTTTCGTCATAAACTGAATTTTGAATGCTAAATAAGTCCTCTGAGTAAATGGTATCATGGCTGAGACTAAGAACTACAATTATACCTACTTAGAGCCAAACCTGAAGCAAAAACTAAAATAAAAGGGCTGAAAAAAATACAGACATACAGGCAGATAAACAGACACACACACAAACATCTTGCCTTTTATATATATATATATATATATTATTGATTTTCTGCACTATTGTAAGAACTGCAACCTTGAAACTTCTGAATATCCTTTCTTATGTCTTTGTCTATGAGTGTATCAAATTTGATTAAAATCGGACCACTCCTTCTATAACCCAATTTTTTCAATTATCGATTTTCGATATTTTTCAGTGGTACCTCAACACAAAACCTAGCTAAGAAAACTCGCAGACGCTTATAGTACAACTGTGTAAATTTTCAAGAAAATCGGTTCAGCCATTTTGGAGTCTATAGGTAACGGACACACACACGCACAAAGTTCTATTTATAAATAAGTTTAGATTAGATACATAAGGTTGTTACAAAAATAATGGCTGATTTCAGAAATGTAATTTTATTCTTAAAAATTAACTGCAGAAATGTTGAAATTAGTCAAAACATGAGCTGTGAGCATTTTTGTACCTCTTCCATCGATTGACAAGATTATTTATTTCTCATTGATGAAAAGTTATTGGCTAGGATGCAACGAAATCTTTGAAAGATGATTCCACCTCACGTTGTAACCTAGAAGTTTTACCATTTAAAAATGTGTTCAAGTGCTTAAAAAAAAAAGATCAGTGGGTAAAAGATCAGGAAATACGGAGGACATAGTAAACTCTCGTATCCTAAGTTTGAGTTTGTGCAACGTCATTTTTGCAACATGCAGCTGTGCATTATCATGGATCAGATTAGACCGCATCGATTTACTAATTCAGGTCTCAGTTTTTGCAGACATGCACCCATTTCAGCAGGTTGATTGCAGTAAAGCTCTGATATTTATGCTCTGATTGGCTTCCAGAAAGCTGTAGTGGATAACACCAATTACAGACCACTAGAGAATCACCATAATCTTTTGCTGATTCAACTTTGGCTTTGGGAAATATTTGGGAAACTCACCTTGCAAGAAAACCAGCCACAATGAGTGTGCTCACAAAACTTAGAAGTCACCATGAACCTGCTCAGTTAAAGTGACAGATTCTTTGCACTAAAACAATATATATATGACAATCGATGTCTGTTATGTGTAATCATGAGGTGTTCTAAACATCGTATTTTGGCTTTAATTTCAGCTGAAAAATAAAGACAAAATTGTCCAATATTGGGATATTTTTTTCTGCTGGTTCTAAGCTTTCAGCTCACATGAACCATCTTCAAAAAATATCCAAATGTTGGACAATTTTTGTCTTTATTTTCACCTGAAATTAAAGCCAAAATACAATGTTTAGGATGCCTCATGATTAAACATAATAGACATTCATTGTCTCTTATATTTAACAGTATATATTTAGAAAATTATCTGCTGCATCAATACACTATATATAAATAAATATTTCCCTGACGATCCATTTAGGAGAAACCTAGATAGGTTTATCTGGCTCATTAGGTGCTAAGTTCACTCTACTTTTGTATTGAGTGCTTTCTGTTCGATGGTTACTCATGTTGGGTTTTTTTTCTTTAAGCTTTGTGCTGATTTCTGTCTGAACACTTTTAACAGAATTTTTTTTTTTTTAATCATCTCACCCCAAGCAAGGCATTCCACTGCCACTATTGGGGAAGGTAAAGAGAAGGAGTGGTTAGATATAGGGAATGTCAGGAGGAAGGTGACAGATGAGTAAGGATACCAAGGATGAGGGTTGGGCAGATGGGAAGAGTGTTTGATAGAATGGGAGCAGGTTAGTGTGTTAGGAGGTGTCTATTGACCTTACATTTAAACTCCTGGAGATTGTAGCCATCGGGGAAGCAATCATTTGGAAGAGAATTCCACAGTCGGGAAGTGCGAGGAAAGAAACTGTTGGAGTAGAAGTTACGGCTGCATTTTATCGGTTTCACTGTAAAAGACTTTCATGCCCTAAGCTCTTTCTTTTTTTAAAACCATTTTTTCCTTCATTTGAAAGTTTTTGAGGAATGTTTTAGAAATGAGTATAACTATAATGATGTTTATATACAAGTTTAGGGTAAGTATGGATAGAATAAAATTCCATATCCAAAAAAACACTATTCTAAAAAAAAGTGCTCAGTAAAAAGTAGAGCAAATAATATTTATTTAAAATTTATAGCATAAATATGTCATAATATCACTAGGAAAGTAGCCATTTTGTTTTGACATGATCTGTCTTATCAAGTGAAACCTCATCACTCGATAAGACACACATAGTGTCAAAACAAAATGGTTTCACCAAAAGAATTTACTCGTGCAACCAGACTGACAACAAGGTCCCACACATTTACAGTTAGATCAACCAAATGCAGCGGAAAATTCTACTCTATCAGCTTCTTTTCTTGCACTTCCTGCCTGTGGAACTCCCTTCCATATACTTGCTTTTTTGACAGCTACAACCTCCAGGAATTTAAATGCAATGTCAATACCCATCTCTTATCCACTTCACTCCAGTTCTTTCTGCATCACCTGGTATATTTTGTTCTTTGCTTTTCTCTTTCCCTTCGCAACTGTCTTCATACCTATGTTCCCATCCTTCTCTTGCCCTTTCTTTGACACCCCCATAACTGGTCTGTCTTTTTCTTCACTCTCCTCCTGTCTAAACTTTTACTCTTCTGTAGCCCCCTGTGCATCAGTGGCAGTACCACCTTGCTTGGGGTGAAATGATTAAAAAAAAAAAAAAAAAAAGCAATGTAACACCAAAGAAATAAGTTTGTAGACCACAAGGGGGACTAAAATTGAAAAATAAATTGGTCACACTCTATAAGAGTATCTTGGTGAGCTTATGAACTTTTCAGCTGAGCCTCATCTAGATAGTAATATTAAATAAAAGAAAAATACATTTCAGACTGTTTCAGATTTTTTTTTAACAAAACTCTAATGAAGCAACAACTTTAAATTTGAAAGCTATAATAAGCATTTGTTCTGAAGATTATAAAACCGAGTTATGATCGTAATTCCAATAGATTTATTGAATATTTGGCCCTGATGATCATTTTGAAATGAAACTCCTGACTTCATCGGCATTTAATACTGGCATGCGTTGGATGGGATTTTCTTGATGGCTCCATCAGGCCTGGCTGTAATTTCAACTTTCTTAAATTGTCTTTAATAAGCTGGGTCCATGTTTAACATGGTCGACCTTTCATATGCAATTAAACCATCATAAAATATTGGAGCAAATTTTACAGCTCACTAACCCTCACTAACACCAATCAGTTTAAGAGATGAGAAATTCAGTATTTTTATTGAGATATCATCTCCAGGAAGATTACCTAGCAAAGTTAGAGAATTCAGTTTTTACAAAAAGTAGGTGTAGAGGTTTGAACCCTAGAATACTAACCATAGGTATATAGTACCCAGCACATTTTTTCCTATTTTTAATTAGAATTTTCAGTACATAATTTTCTTATCTAAATAATGTTTTTCAGTTCCAATTAATGTTAACTCAAAGTCTGATGTGCATGCATGTAAAATATTTCAAATAAAAATTTATATTTAATATTTTTTTGATATTTTCAAAATCAGGTACAATATAATCATGGTTAGTAGTGGTGTAACTTTAATCGATGATTAGTGTTCTAGGGTTAGTTCAGGGATTTCCTTCTCTTAAACAAGTTGCTATCCAAAGCTAAAGATTCTTAGGATACCTATTACACTATTTGCCCATAGCTAGGACCCTGACGAGTGCTACCACCCCAGACCAGAGTAGACTTGAGAGCAACAGCAATTAAAAGGTGGTTGCATGCTTCTCAAAGTCTCCAGTCTCTTGATCAGAGGCCTTGATGTCTGATACAGTTTATAATCATACCCAAGACCATTGACTTAGTCAATGAAATATATATATATATATATATATATATATATATATATATATATAGACAGACATAGATAGATAGATGATTTAGCACCCGGCCATAAAGAATGGTCACTGTAAACAAGGCTCTATTATCTCTTTTTTTTTAATAAACACGTCCTCTTCACTCCTATTTTGTATTTCTATTTATTTTTGCATTTATTATGCCTATCAGCCTGTGTATTCAAAAAATCCGAGTAAAGCAAATGTTTTTTTGGCAGGGATCAAACCTGCTCTTTCCTAAGTAGGAGAAACCGCCATTTGATCCAGCAGGCTTTACTACTCAATAGCAATGTACATTGCAATAAGTAAGGCTTTATTTTCCCTTTTTAAGGAAATTGTGTCTATTTAAAATACAAAGTGTCTACTGTAATAACATTTGAAGTAATAAAAATAATGGATTTTTTAAAAATCCATTCTTGAGAAATTGTTTTGTTCACATTTTGGATACACTGAGAAGATGTGAGCTTTTGAAAAAATAAACTTAGTGAAAAGGATGCGAGATGTGTGTGTGTGTGTGTGTATATATATATATATATAGACACACACATAAAGGAAAACTTAACATATCGTCTAAAGTAAACAATAATTTATTTTGATGGGTAAGTTTTTATTACCCGTCAAAATATATTATAGTTCATAACCACTTTAGATGATGCTTTGAGTTTTTCTTTATTGCTCTGGTTAATATCCATTTTGCTTTCTATATAGATCTGAAGTAGGGAGCTCAAGCATGTTGATTAAATTGACCTTATGCTAAACATAGCCAAACTCCTCACAGCTAACTCCAGATCAGAAGGTTGAAAATATAAAACTATTTATCGAAAATTTATTTATCGAACAGCATAACATCAAGTTGTAGGTATGAAACTATTAACTGTGATATGTTCTAAGTAATTGTAGTGAGAAATTTAAAGAATTAAGAGTTTGTCAATTTTTTGCAAAATGTGAAATTTGATTTGTAAAAATAAAGATATTGTTATGGTGAAACACACCTATTCCTCAAATAATGGACTCTTCTATATTAATAAGAGTTAACAGGAAGCTAACTCGAGAAGTTCTTGGGAAGTTCATAGGAGATCTTAAAAGTTCTCGAGAGTTCTTTAGAGTTCAGTAGAGCTACTAAGGCAGTTGATATTAGTTGGCAGTTAGCCGAATACTATGGAGTCAGCTTACAGAAGAAGATTAACAAGTTCCTAACATTTTGGGTGTGTTAAGTCGATGAGCAACTGACATAGCACCATTATAACCTTCAGTGCGAAAACTGCTCTACAACAAATATGTCCATGTTTTCAATATGATATACTAGCGGTATAGCCCGGCATTGCTCAGATGTAATGAAAGCTTTAAAACTAATTCACGGTCCTGGAGCTCACTCTTTGGACGTTGGCTCGAAAGACTAAAAAACAATAGTTATTTCCAGTTAGTGAAACCGTAGACTGAATGGATTTAAGTCAAATTTTGATTTCCTGGTATTGATATCACATAAGTTTTTTTCATTGTAAACTGAATTTTGAAGGCTAAATAAGTCCTCTGAGTAAATGGTATTATGGCTGAGACTAAGAACTACAATTATATCTACTTAGAGCCAAATCCGAAGCAAAAACTAAAATAAAAGGGCTGAAAAAATACAGACATGCAGGCAGATAAACACACGCACGAACATCTTGCTTTATATAAAGATATATTATCGATTTTTCTTGTAAGAACTGCAACCTTGAAACTTCTGAATATTGTTTCTTATGTCTTTGTCTATAAGTATATTAAATTTGATTAAAATCATACCAATCCTTCTATTACCCGATTTTTTTTTATTCTCAATATTTATTCGGGGGTACCTTGGCACAAAACCTAGCTAAGAACACTTGTAGACGTTTATAGTACAACTGTGTAAATTTTCAAGAAAATTGGTTCAGTCGTTTCGGAGTCTATAGGTAACACACACACACACACACACACAAAGTTCCATTTATAAATAGGTTTAGATTTAGATTTCATTTTAGATAATAGTTGGCAGTTAGGTGAATACTAAGGAGTCAGCTTTCAGTGGAATATTACCAAGTTCCTAACATTTTTGGGTACGTTAAGTTGATGAGCAACTGACAGCACGATTATAACCTTCAGTGCGAAAACTACTATACAACAGATATGTCCATGTTTTCAATATGATATATCAACAGGGTAGTAATGATATCTTGTTTTTTTTTTCTTTCTGTTTCTGAAGTGGGGTACTTGAAGAGGAAGGAGAAGAAAGCAGCATGAGAAAGTGAGAGGGTGTGAGTATGGGTCACAGGGATAACTGGTCATCAGTTTCTTTTACATTATGCTAAGTTGAGCAATCTCTGCTTCCTTCCCTCCCTTTGCGTTGACCAACTGAAAAATGTGGAATATGTGGCCAACTCAGATCATATGGCTCGGCTCAAAGGTACACTCATTTTGGGACAGGAAGAAACATGAGACAGGTTGTTGAAAGTTCAGTTTGTTGTGTTGAAAATCGCTCTCTTTTCATTGGTTAGAAAATAATTCACATTTGTTTGCAAACATTTCTTGATCTTTTCTCAGCAGGAGGCAATCTTTTTTATTGGTTAAAAATAGATTTTAACACTTATGCAAATTTGCAAACAGTGGAGAAAAAGTTATTCTTATTTTGTCCTCACCACAGATCTATTTCTTTAATATTTTATATTAAATAGATCTTTTTCAAGTAACTTTTCCACTTACAGATTTGACATCATTACCTATATATATATATATATATATATATATATATATATATATTGTTTAATACTTAGTTGTTGGTCCTAATAGGGTTAGACCTGTATATATATATATTGATTGTTTAATACTTAGTTTTTGGTCCTAATAGGGTTTGACCAGTACACATTTGTATTAAAAAGTGTTCGATAGAATTATATTGTAAAACTTTTGAATATTTTCCATTTTTAAACGAGTTCTTTCACAACCCAGGTTTCTACCATAAGTAGTGTCTTCCGGTGATTTTTAATAACTGATTTTACCTTTT
Source organism: Ascarosepion bandense (assembly GCA_037127315.1). NCBI lineage: Eukaryota > Metazoa > Mollusca > Cephalopoda > Sepiida > Sepiidae > Ascarosepion > Ascarosepion bandense. The sequence goes on along the minus strand of JBBBDQ010001905.1, from coordinate 1,022,597 downwards.
ACTGTTTTTACCATTAACTGTAAGAAGGCAGAAATTATGGTCATCCGCAAGAGAAAAAGACCAAGATGCAAGTTACAAATTGGAGATATAAACATCAAAACTTTGTTGATAGGGTGGCAGAAGAAAGCCAGAAAAAAGGACTGACCATCAATTGTAAGAAGGCAGAAAGTATGGTCATCCACAAGAGAAAAAGACCAAGATCCAAGTTACAAATTGGAGATATAAACATCAAGACTTTGTTGATAGGGTGGTAGAAGAAAGCCAGAAAAAATAGGACTGACCATCAATTGTAAGAAGGCAGAAATTATGGCCATCCGCAAGAGAAAAAGACCAAGATGCAAGTTACAAATATGTGATGGCATTATATTTTTTCTTTCAAAAATGTGGTGTGGTAATAATTTTTTTTTCAAATATGTTTTGTTGGTTATATTTTTCTTTCGAAAATGCATATTTTTCTATAATAGTCTATTCCTATTTATATATTTTTATGAAAGTGTATTTTTATACTTTGATATTGTTTTGACCTCAGTTTGGGGCTAACTGTTAGCCCATAGCATGGACCCTAACAGGTGCTACTACTCCAAATTAGTGTGAACCTGGGAACAACATCAATTAAGAGGTGGTTCCATGCTTCTCACAATCTCCCAATTAGAGGCCTTGCTGCCGGATGCAGGTTACCATCGTACCCAAAACCTGAAAAGTTTCTAATAATTCTTTCAAATCAGATTAATTGTACTTTAAATCAGCTTATCATTCTCAAATAAAATTTTAGAAACTATATTTGAAAGAATTTTTAATAAAGAACATTACGTCATGTTGATAGATTTGTAAATATAGCTGATTTCAGACATTTTTATCAATTTTTAAAAAAATGATGTTAATAAATTTAAATTAATTTTGAAAACCAGGATAGTATTTTTACTTATTAGAAATATTAAATTTACCTATTTGCATGAAATTAAAACTAAAATAAAAGCTCGAAGAAAGATTTAAAAATTTAAAAAATGTATTTTAAATTTGAGGTATAACTTTTTTTAGTGAGTGTGTGTGTGTGTGTGTGTATATATATATCTCTGAGTGAATACAGAACGAAGAAAGAATTTTTACAACGTCCAAAACATTAATTTAAAACAGTGCTCAATATATAATATATAGAGCTGTGAGTATTATAAGTTGTATTTTAATTCCCTTATCACTAACCACCCCCTCGCCAACATCATATACACAACTGACCAAGTATAACAAAAGAAATTAAAAATTTAATAGAAAAAAATCGGTTTCCAGATTGTGATTTGATTAAAAATTTAATAGGAAAAATCTATTTCCAAAATTCAAAATTAAGATTAAATATACAAATTTACATTAATTATATAACTCTGCTTATATATAAAAATATTCTGTACAAAATGGGCATCCAACCCCTTATGGGCTCTTCTGGGAAATCCAAAGGATATAGTCTAATCACAAGACAAGAAAAACTTACATTTTAACTGCTAATGTTATATCTGTCTAAAAATCAAAGACTCTCATTAATCAACCATTTTGGCTACCCACACCACTTTCTTCAAAATTCCAACGGTCAATACACGTGACTTGTTCCCCTATCACTAACCCCCACCAACACTCCAAACACAACTGACCAAATATAAGAAAAGAGGCTTTCCATTCTATACATACCGCCTGATAAGACATTGAAGTTTCAATGTCAAAACAAATGTACCTTTGTAGTGGATATATAAAAAATTATGTACATGTTCTAAAATACAATTTATATAATATATATATATATATATATATATATATATATATATATATATATAGGTTATTTAGTACCACCTCTTATATATACACTTTAGAATTATGTGAGCAAATATGAACAAAACAGAGAAAATGTTTTTTTATTTTCTCTTTTCTGCTGCACATTTTCTTTCCATTCAGTCTTCCCCTATTTTTCAATGCAAACACATTTATTGATCTTAACACTGTCATAATTCATTCAGACAATGCCACAAAAAGCCGATAATTGCTCCAATGCAGCCAGATAATATGATCTTAAATCATAGCTGACTTCATGTTATCTCCAACAGCAAATGGAAGCAAGTAATGCTTGTTTATATTATCAGTCAAACAAACAAGCCATGCTTAAGATTTGATGTCTTATCTTTTCAAAGAATCTTTAGAGATAGATGGCCAAAGTTCAATCCTAGGCATAGGCTAATAGAGTGCATAGAAAGAGAGAAAAAATATCTTGCTTTTTCTCAACTCTCCAAGGCCCACATTAGGCATAAATATATCTTAACAGGAGGGGCTTGAATAAGTCAAAGAAATAAATTTTAAGAAATGAGTCATACCTAAAAACATTTTATATATGACATTGCAATATACAAATGTCATACCAAAAATGCAATAAATATATAAATTTCAGATAAAGTATATCTGTAAAAGACAATATCAATAAAGACAAAAGAAAAACTTATCTTAGCTGACATGTTTAATCCTCTTGATAAAGTCTTTCAGTGGATGAAGCACATTGGCAAAGTTTTCCTTTTGTCTTAACTCGTGTGTATGTGTGTGTGTGTGTATATATATATATATATATATATATATATATATTTTTTTTTTTTTTTCTAAATATATACTGTTAAATCTAAGAGACAATGAATGTCTATTATGTTTAATCATGAGCTGTTCTAAACGTCGTATTTTGGCTTTAATTTCAGTTGAAAATAAAGACAAAATTTCTCCAACATTTGGATAATTTTTTATTAATTTGGTTCTAAGCTTTTGGCTCACATGAGCCATCTTCAGAGAGGTTATTTAGACGGTAATACAATAACATCCACAGTCACCGATGATTTTATTTTGTGTGGACATAAAACTCTGCTAGGCAACGGAAATACAACATTTAAAACGGCTCATGATTAAACATAATAGACATTCATTGTCTCTTATATTTAACAGTATATGTTTAAAAAATTATTTGCTGCCTTGATACACACACACACACACATATAATGTGAATTAATAAATAAATATATATATATATATATATATATATATATGAGGGTGCACAAATTTCTCCAAAAATATTACTATTAATAATTATGAATTATGCCCCTTTGGTTTCATCTTTGGTCAGCATTTTAATATTTTTAAATTTTAAATTTTAAAATTTAACTTTTAAAATTTTTATTTTTTATCTACATGTAGTCTTAGTAAAGTCAAATTTTTACTTTTGTTATTAAAAAGCAATAACCTAATTTATAAGATTTTACTCATATGAACATCAAGTGAACTTAAATTCAAATCTATTAAACTGCACCTGTTATTGCATAACACATGGAACTCCGAGTTGTGCAATCAACGTAGGACAATATGTATGTTTATTATATGTAGTGGATGACAAAAATATTCTTTGCAGGTTATTTAAATACAGAAATTTTTTTTTTTTTTTTTTTTTTTTTGAGATAATAACGGCTTAGTGACCCATAGGTATAAGAAGTGGATACATATGATGCTCAAGTGTATTTGTATATAAACGAATATAAAAAATCCAATTTGAAGTGGAACTCAACTCCCTAATTAAAAATTCTGAATAATTACCCATTAAACCACCTGCACACCCAAGCTTAGAGCACATATTATGTCTGCGGTTACCCTCTTAGGTATTGGCCAGACTCAAAATTGCTTAACATTGGTGACCATGCAGGAACTGGAGTTTAACATGATGGGGGCATAAACCCCAACTCAGGGACTGAATTTACAGTTACATCACAAAATTCACAGCCCAACACTTTGATCAACTGAGCTATTGTCTCGTGTCTTTTTTTTATTTAGTTGGGAAATCACAAATTTTTTCAGTTTTTTCTGCAATGCTCAGTGTTTTAGTGCTGAACAGTGACTTTTGAACAACTCAAAGAAAACAACAAAAGTAAAACACATGAAACATACAAATAACCACCCTATTTTGTATAATGTATGAAGTATAAATGAATGTTTACTATCTGTATGTACCGTGCACTTAAAGCTTAGGGAGTAGGGACACTGACTGATACCAAATCGGTTGAGTTTCAATCCCAGCTGGAAGCAAGTGGAAGTCTAGCCACACTGATGAGCTGTGATACAGCAAAACAGGCTTGTACATGGATGACTAATATATTACAATGGAGCTCTCTAGAAAGGAAAATTTCAAAAACAATTACCACTTCTGTGATTTATGCATTACTCTTCATTAATGAATTGAGTTCTCTTGGTGATTGGCATGTGCATACACTGCATATATATATATATAACACGCTAAAATTTCCCCTCTCTCATTCCATGTGCTTACGGCTTAGGGAGTAGGGACTCTGAGTGAAACCAGATTGGTCAAGTTTTGATCCTGGCTTGAAGCAAGTGGAAGTCTAGCCATACTGATGAGCTGTGATACAGTGAAACTGGCTTATGTATATATATATATATATATATATATATATATATATATAAGCATGCGGTATAGATATAGAAGAATCCAAAGGAGTATCCTGTGCATACAGTTGTAAGATAACTCTCTAAGAGAGCTCTAAATATATATGTATATAAATAGATATAGAGCAAATATAAGAAAAATTAAGGCAGACACATTATTTCATTTTAAATTGAAAGTATTGGCCTATTTCAGGCAAACCATCATCAGCTTCTATCTTTATTGTACAAAGGATTTTACCCTAATGAAATTCACAGACCTCAAAAAAAAAATGAATAAAAATAACAGTTGCTCCCTTAAGAGAAAATTTAAGAAAAATACATCATTACATCAGTTCGGTGAACACACACACATATTCATACATAAGCATATATATATATATATATATATATATATATACACATACACACAACATATAATCAAAGAACACGTGTAAGAGAGGATGTCAACAAAAATCCAAAGATACATTCAGCCTGTCAGTTAGACTGCTGACCCATAGATTTGAAATGTAAAGAAAGTGGGTTAGGTGAGAGAGAGAGAGAGCATTAAAAAGAAAGGATAAGTATCTTAAAGCATAAATGAAAAGGGAAGAAGAAAGAAGAGAGGAATAAATTTAAAATAAAGGGAAAAGATGATAGGAGAAAATGAAAATAAAAAATAAATAAATATTATATATTAACGGTGAAAGGATAAGAAATTGGAGTGTAAAAAAATTAAAAATATATTTACGAGATAATAGTCAATCTGTTGTGATCACAAAATCATCACACCACAAAATAATCAAAATTATACTAATTATACAATCAACAAAACAAATATAATACAATATGAAATTTTAAAAAATTTTAATTTAAAAGTATGCCTAATTATTCTATTTAAATTTAGTTGTTTAAACTTCATTATTTGGTTTAAAAATAAATTTACATATTACTAGTGAAAGGAAAAGAAATTGGAATTTTAAATAATCTAAGAAAATTAAACAATTAAGTTAATCAATCCACTTTAATCACAATTACCACCACATCACTATATAATCAAAATTATACTAATTATTCGATTAATAATACAATAATGTAGGTAAATTTTCAGGTCAACGGTACAGTTATAATACTGTATAACTTTAGTAATGTAAAAAAAAACATATATATATACACATACAACTCGCACACACACATACCCGCATATATTTGTATACATGAAAAGACAATGAATAGTAAATTTTTCTTGTTAAAATCCACACGTGAGACCTGTCACAGCCCTAGGCATATCATATTATTTAGAATGCATATCGCTCACTCATTTGCAGAATTGTCACTGGCTACCACATCTCTTGCCACTGAAGTCTAAGCAGCAACTGAAGTATCCTCAAAAGCAAACTGTGATGTAACTTTCAATGCTACTTTAGATGTTGTTAAATTTGCTCTGTAAAAAGCGAGATAATTGCCTTCTACATTCCCACGAGACACTTAACTTTTCACACCCCCAAATTCACACGAGTTGATTAAAATACTTATGAGATCAAGTTCCAAGTAGGCATCTACGCAGATGACACTACAATATACTCCCGCTCCAGTAAGAAACCTGTCGTGGCAGACAGACATAATCTCGCTGCTGACCTTGAGCGGGATCTACACTCTGTGGTGAACTGGGGCAAGAAGTGGCTCGTCAACTTCAATTCATCTAAGACCAAGCTGTTGTCTGTCAACCATTACAGGCAACCTCTTCTGCCTCCCATAAACATGGACCAGGTGATTCTCCCGGAGAGTAATACACTACGCCTCCTCGGACTTACCCTGTCCTCAGACCTCATATGGAACCACTATATTGAATCCATAGCAAAATCTACTGCTAAAAAGATTGGGTCACTATGTCGATCCAGGATGTTTTTTCCACCTGAATCCATCCTGCATATATACAAGTTAACCATCCGTCCGTGCATGAAGTACTGCTGCCATTTATGGTCAGGTGCCCCTGCCATTCTCCTCAGTGTTTTTGACAAGCTCCAAAGGAGAGTCTGTAATGTGATAGGTACTGATCTGGCGACTCGACTGCAGCCACTTCCCTATCGTCGAAATGTGGTCTCCCTTTGTCTGTTCTATAAATACTTTCATGGCTTCTGCTCAGACGAACTTAAGTCACTGATACCTCCTCAACAGGTGTTTACTCGTGCAACCAGACTGGCAACTGGGTCCCACCCATTCACAGTCAGGTTAGCCAAATGCAGACGACAATTCTACTCCTGCAGCTTCCTCTCTGGCACTTCCCGCCTGTGGAACTCGCTCCCGTATTCTTGCTTTCCTGATGGCTACAACCTCCAGAAATTTAAATGCAAAGTCAATACTCATCTACTAACCACTGGACTCTAGTTCTCTCCCCTCCCCTGTATAACCTTCACTTTCTCTCCACCTATGTATCTGTCATCGCACCTGCTTTCTCAGCTTTCTATTCCTTTCTAACTAGTTTGCACTCCTCACTCTTTTCTAATTAATCTTTTTACATTTTTGTAACCCCCTGCACATCAGTGGCATTTCCGCCTTGCTCGGGGGGAAATGATTAAAAAAAAAAAAAATCTCAGATGTGACAATGAATGTATGTTCTCTCAGAGAGGCTCCATGCTTTAAGTGCCAGTGATGCTCATTTAGGGTCAGCAGCTGCCCAGTTTTCACTTTCTAGTTTCAATAGAGTCCAAAAGTGTCTCTCTTGCTTGTGGGGGACAAATTATTTTCCACCCTACAACCCCTTTCCTCACAGACAAAACTCCACAAGGCTCTCGCTGCTCTGTCACTATTTTTATGGAAAGTGTTTACACAAACTACATTCCTTAGTTCCATCAGTTCTAACCTTTGCAGTTAAGATCTGCTATACCATGGACATGGCAGCAAAAACCATCCTCATTTTCTTCATATTTCATTGGTGAGATGTGAGGTTCACTCAAGCAGTTACTTCTCATGAACTTTCCAAATCACTACAACATTAACCTGTTCAAGTTTAAGGTTACTTGTTATCTTCTGTAACCCTCTACTTTGAGTGGCTTCTAGGCCTTGTATATGATGAACATCACTGTAAAAAAACTGTATTTATCTTTTAGGAAGCAACTAGAATGCAACTTTAAAAAACAAGAAGAAGGCTGCAAAATATATCTGCCCAAACATTTTAATGACGATTAAAATAATGTTTTAAATCTATATGGAATGATAGAAATAGTTCATCTCTTACTTTTAAATAGAAGTCAGTTAAGTGCCATACGTGATACTTACTTGGGCATGACTGACTGGGCAAAAGATTTTCATGCAATAGGTTGCCATTACTTTCTGTGATAGACTGATTTGCCAAGAATGTGCTATAGAACTCAATCTGTCCTGTTATTTAATTCGTTGCTGGAGAGAGAAGTGGTGGATTAATACCTTTCCCAGGGGTATTTGCGCATAAGCGAATGCAACAAATTAAACTGGAATTCGAACTCAGTTTTCCAGTTTCTCTTTCCGAACTGATATCCACTGCACCACAATGCACAACACCTAAATAAGTCAGTCAGTTAAGTGCCATGCGTGATACACACTTTGGGCAATCATGTCTTGAAAGAGACATGACTGACTGGGCAGAAGATTATCCCACAGTAGGTTGCCATTACTTTCTGCAGTAGACTGGTTGCCAGCGAAGACTATAGAAACCCGATCCTCTTATTTAACTCATAACTGGAGGAGGAAGAGATGTATTATACTGTTAAGTAGTAATTAGTGGGGGATCAGTTTATTACTTCATAACAATAGAAAACCGTTCCCCCACTTTATGCCCAGTAGAAGCCTTAATCATATTTTCATCTATTATATTCAGTTAGTCAGTTAAGTGCCATACGTGATACACACTTTGGGCAATCATGTCTCAAAAGAGACATGACTGACTGGGCAGAAGATTATCCCACAGTAGGTTGCCATTACTTTCTGTAATAGACTGGTTGCTGACTAATGCTATAGAACCCAATCTGTCCTGTTATTTAACCCATAACTGGAGGGAGGAAACTGATTAATACCATTCCCAAGGGTATTTAGGCATAAGTGAATGCAAGGAATTCAACTGGAATTCAAACTCAGCTCTCTGATTTCTCGTTCTGAGCCAATATGCGCCGCACCACAACACACATCCTCCACCACAACACACATCCTCCACCACAACGCACAACACCCAAATAAGTGTAGGAATGCAAAAAAATGTATTCATTGTAGTACGATAAAAGCAACAAAGACGAAAATATTTGAAAATTATATAGAATAATGAAAGTATTTAATTTCAGTTCTTCAGGGAATGATGAAAGGCTGACGAATAGATTGGCTAAAGTAGCATTTTAAAAACAATAAAGATCATGATTACAGTCTGAAGCATCTGTAGAATAGTCAACTTGAGAAAGTAGGTGATCATGTCCATCCTCAAATTCTTATCCTTCATAACTCTTAAGCATAAATTTGCTAACCATAACCCCTGTCCCTGTTTTGTCATTCATTTACATAAACTGGTTACGTAGGTTACTTGCTATTTCTTCTTACACCTTTTTCATTTTCTGGGGGACAAATTCTTCAAGCCATCTTTCCTCATATATGAAACCCTCTTTTCTCTTTTTTACAGAAATTTTAACGATATCTTTCTGATTTTAAACAGTGTTCATTTTGCTTCCATTTTTCTTAAAATTACTCAAACATTTCATTAATGGTATTCTTAGAATTCTCTTGTAGAGTCACACTTGTGTTGCCTCTAGTTTTCTCTTTGTCTATGAAGAAATGGTCTAATATTCACAGCCATATAGGAGTATCAATATTGCATGACAAGCATGAGGATTCTTTTTTTTAATGCTAACCTGGAGGAATTTATCTACATTGTTTGGACTGTTTTCCACATCTTTATTGCCATTGTATGCTCCGGCCTTCTTCAGGTGCTAGGAATTTTAAACCTTTATTCCATCAATGGGGTAGATTATTCTTGTTGAGTTAAAGGGAGATAACTACATGACATCTGGAAGTGATAAAGACTAGTATTTACTAAAATTGGAATAAAAAATCTATGGTGCAAAAATATGAAAATAAAGTGCATTAGAATCAGATAATGCTTAAAAGTAAATGCTTGATAGGTTTTTGTGTTTTGGTTGATCCATTTTTATGATTTATCAACCCTTTGCAGGTTATTTAAGTACAGAAAATATTTTTAGATCATAGTAATTTTTCTTTTAGGATAATACTGGTTTAGTGATACAGGTCTTACTAATTAACTCATAGCCGCTGGGAGAAAAGGTGGATCCATGTTTTTCTAAGATTGTTGAAGAATATAACAAACCCAACTGGAATTAGATCTTGGTTCTCTGATTAACAATTTTAACCAATTATCTTTTACACCATGTACACTTACAAGCTTGTCTACGGCTATATCATGTTGATTACACCATTTCCCGTCCGATCACCGAAGTTAAGCAACATTGAGCCTGGTCAGTACTTAAATGGGTGACAATTTGGGAATACCGGATGCTGTAAACGTAAGGATCAAGAATGGTCTACCGGTCCTCCAGGTTTAGGGGTTGGATGCAGGGCTAACAACCCTGCCTGTAAAAAAAAAAAAACAGTTTGTTACAGAAACAGCAACAAAAAGTTGCTGCTCTATGCACCATCTGGGTGTGATGGATAAATGATGATGACACTTACAAGCTTACAGTACCTGATATTCCCAAATGGTTACCCATCAAGGTACTGACCAGAGATGAAATTGCTTAACTTTTCTGATCATGTGGAAACCAGTGTTCCAACATGGTCTAATCATAAGCCAAGTCAGGAAAGCTGCTTGGCTGTAAGATATGCCTATATCTGTAGAAGTCCAAGAAGAAATTTAAAAGCAATGAAGAACTCACCAAATAAGGGAAAAACAGGAACTCACCTGAAATAAAAAAAAAAAAATGAAATAAAATAAAAATGAAATCAAAATGTTTTACCCATACAAGGGTAAGGTAAAGTACGAATGACAACAGAATAACATGCTTGTAGATAATACTTATTAAATTAATAAACATTTCTGAAGCCTTTCAGTCTCACTACAAGGAGAGCTATGTATTTAAAAAAAAATTTTTTTGTAAAAATGCTCAATTCTTCAGATCCTTGGTGTTTGCAACGAAATCACTTCAGCACACTTAAAGAATGGTGCAGAGGCAGCACCGGGGAAAAGGTTTAGATATATGATCCAAGATTTAGCCTCATCGAGAAGAGTGTGCAGCACAGTAATTTTGCTGACCTTATTGGAAGCTATTAAAAATAATTTTATTGAGCTGTTCCTCAGTAATTTAGATATAACTCATCATATTTAATATTTGATGGCCCGTGAAACTGTCAGTCATGGCACCAGATTTGATAATATGAAATGTTCATTAAATTCCCTGTAATCTGTTTCGATTAAAAGTAGAAAACATGACTTGACAGCTTTTGCCTTATTCATATATGTATTCGTTTTTGTATTTTTACAGTACACCATGATGTCGGCTACAGTATAACCCGGATATAAAATACCCTGATATAAGATAAACCCGGTTATAAGGAAGATTTTCTCTGGTTCCAAATTAGAGCCTGTGGTAATATATATAAAATAGACCAAACCCTGATATAAGAACTTTTATCCAGTCCCGACATCTCTCTTATATCAGGGTTACACTGTAACGTTATTTATGTAGGATGGAGAGAAGAAAACAGTGTATAAGAAGGATGAGTTTTTCTTATTTCAAGTAGTTTTGCTCAGATAAGAGACAGTGTTTCCTGATTGCAAATTATCTCCAACATCCGATATGGTTGTATCATCCTACTGCAATTGCCTTGATACACTGGGTTTTGAAGTACAGGAACGATGGTCTCTGATTATAGTTGTTCCAACCTTCGGAATCTAAAACCAGCACTTGTTTTTCTATGAATTTGACTCATCATTTTATATAACTTTCATAATTACAAAACAACAAAATTCTGACATGTGCTTACGCAACAGGACTAGTTATGAGGGAAAGACATTCCCCACTCTCCCCACGTATTTTCCATTAATGCAACACTGCTACCCTTCCACTATTCTATCACTGTTGCCATAGAAAATATTCCTTCTCAGCTTCCTTAGTTCAGACTTTACAATTAAGATAAGCCATGCAACTTCTACAGAGATAAATTCCTCCATCTTCCACTTATAAGGAGGAAGTCCCACTCAGCTTTTTTCAAAGAACTCCCACTTTGTAGAACTGACTTCCATATGGATTCTTTTCTGAACATTACAATTTGGACCTCTTTATCTTAACGGTCATTATTTATCCTCATATTTTTTTTTCTATCACCTCTTTCATTCATATCCCACACCACATTTCTGATTGCTATTTCAACAGTCAAGCCTTGTATTTAGGTGAGATTTAGTATAAGAAAATGTTGGCAACTGTGATTATAATGTCCATGTGAAAAGGATGGTTTTTTTTTCCCCCATGACACAGCTTTTTAAACCAAACACTGTCAAGGAGTGAAGGTAGTTAAAGAAGCAATGACTAAAATTGGAATAAAACCTAAACATTTGATGAAAGTGAATTGATACATTTTTTTTTTTTCTGTTTTTTTTTTTGTTCTGGAGAATTTAAAACAAAAATATTAAACACTATTTATTAGATTGTTTATTTACAAGAATAATTTTATATTTACAACATTCTAAAAACTAATACAATTAGAACTAATGAAATATTTACATTTACCAATTTCTCTAAACTTATTTATAAATTCAAATTTCCTGTGTGAAACTGCATGGTAAGTGTGAATTGTTTCTTAAATTTGTATTTTTTTTTCTCACTTTTTGGCTTTCATGCTTCATTTGGGGGGGAAAAAAAATTAGCCTCCCTGTTTTGGGGTTTTTATTTATTTATTTATTTATTTTATATATTCTGTTATGCGAAGCTATCCTGACCAAGGTATCGGCAGTCACTGGTCACTTGTTACCCTTACCCTGTGAAAGCTCTATGGTCTGTTCTTCAAATTCAAATTTACCAAACAGCTTAGCTCGATCTTAATTTTTGGGAAAAGCAAGAGTTGAAGATAGTGAAACTTTCTTAATTCAAATTTCCTGTGTGAAACTACGTGATAAGTGTGAATTGTTTCTTAAATCTGTATTTTTTTTCTCACTTTTTGGCTTTCGTGCTTCATTTGGAAAAAAAAAATTAGCCTCCCTGTTTTGGGGTTTTTTATTTATTTTATATATTCTGTTATGCGAAGCTATCCTGGCCACGAACTTAAGTCACTGTTGCCTGCTCAACAGGTGTTTACTCGTGCAACCAGAGTGGCAACTGGGTCCCACCCATTCGCAGTCAGGATAGCCAAATGCAGACGACAATTCTACTCCTGCAGCTTCTTTTCTCGCATTTCCTGCCTATGGAACTCGCTCCCATATTCTTGCTTTCCTGACAGCTACAACCTCCAGAAATTTAAATGCAATGTCAATACTCATATATTAACCACTGGACTCTAGCTCTCTCCCCACCCCCGTATATCCTTCACTTTTCTCCACCTATGTATCTGTTATCGCACCTGCTTTCTCAGCTTTCTATTGCTCCTTTCTAACTAGTTTGTACTCCTCACTCTTTTCTAATTAATCCTTTTACAGTTATGTAGCCCCCTGCTCATCAGTGGTGTTTCCGCCTTGCTCGAGGTGAAATGATTAAAAAAAAAAAAAAAATGGAACTTTGTGTGTGTCTGTGACCTATAGACACCAAAACAGCTGAACCGATTTTCTTGAAAATTTACACAGTTGTACTATAAGCGTCTGCGAGTGTTCTTAGCTAGATTTTGTGTCAAGGTACCCCCAATAAATATCGATAATCGAAAAAATCAGGTTATAGAAGGAATGATCTGATTTTAATCAAATTTGATACACTCATAGACAAAGACATAAGAAACGATATTCAGAAGTTTCAAGGTTGCAGTTCTTACAATACTGCAGAAAATCGATTATATATATAAAAGGCAAGATGTTTGTGTGTGTGTCTGTTTATCTGTCTGTATGTCCTTTATACAAAACCACAATTTTTATCTGATTCTCACCAAACTTCACGCAAATATTCTTTAGGCCAAGACCATGGATTAGTTTCAAAGCTTTCATTACACCCGAGCAATGCCTGGCTACATTGCTAGTAAAGAATAAATGGGAAAGCAATTTTTTAGTCATAAATTTATGAACATTTATTAAAATACGTGAACCAACTACATGGAAATCCTTATTCTTTACCATTTTATCAGCTTTGAATCAATTGGCAATTGGCCAATGTTTTGCCAACCATTCCAATAAACAATATAATAAATAGTGTTTATTATGTTTTTTGTCAATTTTCAAGAACAAAGAAAATGTATAAAATCACTTTCATACTAGTATTTGTCTATATTTCTGAGATGAGGTAGTATTTACAATATTTACATTATTAGGACTATTGTCTTCATCTTTGTTCCCATTTGCACGAAGTTTTGGCCGTTGTATGCTCCAGCCTTCTTCAGGTGCTAGGAATTTCAAACCAAACCCTTTATTACAATCACTGGGGTATATGAACTTCATTCGTTTGTTGTGGGAAGCCTCGATTGGAAATTATGAGTTCTCTCTCTCTAACCCTGCAAGTTATTTGTTCACTACTGCTGTAGCCTGGTATTGAACTCACAACTCTAAGAATCAAGTAAGGAACTTTCAATCAAGGCTTCTCACAATGGAGTTCATTTACCCCAATGATCGTAATAAAGGGTTCAGCTCAAAATTCCTAGCACCTGATAAAGGCTGGAGCGTACAGTGGTTAAAATGTCATACAAATGCTAACAAAGATGAGGACAATAGTCTGAATAATGTAAATACTGTCACTTTCATATTTTTAAGTTTTATTAAAATTCTAATAGTTGCTTTTTAAAACAAGCATTACCGAGGAGTGAAGGTAGTTAAGATGATAGGGGTGTCATGAAAATAACTGTTCTTTTTTTATGTGACAAAAAATAGACATGCTTTGCCATTATCCCTAAGAGAGCTCTATTACATGTGCAAATAATCTCTGAATTTCTGAGATGAGAAGTTATTTACATTCAGACGATTGTCCACATCTTTGTTGTTTTTATCCTGTTTCAGCTATTGTACACTCTGGCCTTTCTGTAAATTGATCTGGGTCATTCAGAACTGAATCCTTTATCTACTTCACTGGAGTAGACTGTTCTGATTCCACTGCTCATGGTGATTTTCTAAGCAAAGCTTAGATATGGCACAAAGCTGAAAGTGTGGCACACCACTGGGGATGGAACTCACTACTCATTCATAATTGATCTGGCTTACAGCCATATCACGTTGAATACACTGGTTCTTGCTCGATCACCGAAGTTAAGCAATGTTGAGCCTGGTCAGTACTTAGATGGGTGACTGCTTGGGAATACCAGGTGCTGTAAGCGTATAGTGACGGATGTGCATTGTGGTGCAGTAGATATCAGCTCGGAAAAGAGAAATCGGTAAGCAGAGTTTGAATTCCAGTTGAATACCTTCCTTCCAGTTATGGGTTAAATAACAAGATAGGACTTGGGGACCCTGCCCTTAAAAACAAATCCCAATGAATCTTGATACTCAAAAAGAAAAAAAAGTATTACTAGACACAAAGCTTATATAAAAACAACAATAAATTGTTGAAAGAAAAAGGTATTACCAGCAATAAATAAATAATAAATTTAGTTGGCAATAAATGACCTGCCAGGTTGATATGCCATAAAACAAAACAACCAACCAACTATAATGGGTCCAGTAAAACAAGCTTGCTAACAACATACAGTGGGGATCCATGAGTTTCTAAGCATAGCTTAGATGTGGCCTAAGGCTGAAAGTAGGAAGCAACCAATGAGGATCAAAATCGATCCAATGAGACCAGCTTGCTTACCATTACACCATGTGAAAGTTCCCAGTTACACTGCTCATGTCTAGGGATTTTGTCTAGTTTTCATGTTATTTCGTACTGTTCAGTTATTGCTTGCCCAGTTTCACTGTGTACAAATAAATATTGTTTAATCCAGGGATTAAACTAACAATTCCCAAACCAAAACTTTTGCGACAATTTGCTGGGGTAAACTTTAAGCTTTATACCTCACATGATTAGGTTGTCTCACTGCTGTTGCTGCTGGCTGCCAGGTTAGGACTTCAAATTTTGCAGTTAAAAATTTACTGTCAGTTGTCTTTCTTTCTTTATTAATGGCTCCCATATCTTATTCATTTCTATGTTAGGTCAACTAAGGGGGTCCTTACAGACTAGCACATTGCATACACTAATTCTTTCAGACATCTAACTCTTCAGTGTTCTTCCTTGTCTAGTATTTTCACTTCATTCTACAGTGGCTTATGACAGCACCTATCTCTTAATACAGGATCAGCCATGACCAATTTCATTGTTTTGCCTTTCACTCTGGCTGTTCAATGCCACTTCAGCCTTGCTTTTAGTGGGTGGCTTGTTTGACTTTTATATTCTCTGCCAAGACTGCAAGAGATCAGGTACATGCAATTTTTGTTCATGTTTCAAATTTTAATATTTGAGAACTTCATTCAAATAATTATCTCTTTAATATTCAAATAACAGTGTTTCTATGTGACTTATTATTTTTTTATGCAGGTAAGATGTAGAATTAATGGTTATCAGGTCATTTTTCATTGGCTGTATCATTTTTTAGTTGTGGTTTGTCAAAATGAATGTAATTATCATGGGCCAATTTTTATCTATCCTCCTTATCCTCATGACCCTTCTGCTTCCTCTTATGTTCTTATTACACACCTCATTTAGTAACCCTCTACCTGAGTGGCTTTCAATCTGTGTATTAGGTGGGTTTTACTAAAATTATTTTTTTATACTTATATAAATTTAATAAAAGTAATTTGCTTTTAATTCAATATTCATTTGCTTCACTTTTATAATGTACACACACATTAATAACTATCTCTTTATATATATATATATATATATATATATATATATATATATAAACACACTGAATGTGCAATGGATAAATTGTCGTCTAAATTGCATAAAAAATGAAAATGATACTAATATCTCATTTTAACAGATAAATTTACCAAAATTACACAAAAATATCTTGAAATATGAAAAAGTAAATTTATTCAATCACATTGCAATTGGCTTCAACCACAGTTTCCAGAAATCACCTGCCTTCAGAATCTCCTGCAACTCTTCTGGAAAGTCTATTTGATTAAGTTGGTGAATGCTGCCATAATCCTTTCCTTCAGTTCATTTTTCATGTTACAAGGAGTTTGTTAGTCTCTCATTCAACTGCACCCCACACACAATAATCAAAGATGTTGCACTTTGGGGATAATTTGTTGCGTTCTGGATATGTTTGGAAACTGCATCCGGCAGCAAGGCCTCTGATTGAGAGGTTGTTAGGAGTATGGAACTACCTCTTAATTGCTCTTGTTCCCAGGTCCACCCTGACCCAGAGTGGTAGCACCTGTTAGGGTACCAGCTATGGGTAAATAGTTACCCTCCAAAAAACTGGTGTCAAAACACTATGAAAGTATAAAAATACTTTTATAGAAAAATATACATCTTTGAATACAAAGCTAGAAGACATCTTCAGTTTTCTAAAATAATTTTTAAAATTTTTAATTTTTTTTCATCAAAATTTGAATAAATCAACTTTCTTGCGATAAATGAACATTAAAAAAAAGTACCTTAAAACCCCCACCTTTTTGGTATTAAATAACCAACAGAGCTTGATATGCCGTTAAACAAAACTCGAACTTTGTCAAACACAATTTGTTAAAAATGATGAAATTAATTTGATTAATTATATAAAATGCAAAGTTGAATATTGTTAACCCCCCCCAATGACATAAAGTACAGCCAGAATTAGATTAGCATCCCTACCATTCAATAGTAACTGCAAATGTTATAATAAACTGTGGAATGGAAATCAACAAAAATCTAATTTGTTGTTTATGAAGAGAAACCAAGAGTCCCGATGAGAAATAGTCATTTTTTTTAAAACTATTGATGCTTATCAAAAACAACTCATTATAATAATAAATCAAAAATAGATTGCTAAAAAGATCTTGTGATTATGAGCATATATACATTCTGACTAGAAACAAGGTGAAAAAGTCCTAAAAATTCTCATAGGTATTAATATACTAGCAGTATAGCCCGGTGTTGCTTGGGTGTAATGAAAGCTTTAAAACTAATCCATGGTCCTGGAGCTCAGACTCTTTGGACATTGGCACAAAAGACTAAAAAGCAATAGTTATTTCCAGTTAAAGCAAAACCATAGACTGAAAGAAAAATGAATGGATATAAGTCAAATTTTGATTTCCTGGTATTGATATCAAATAAGTTTTTTTCATTGTAAACTGAATTTTGAAGGCTAAATAAGTCCTCTGAGTAAATGGTATCATGGCTGAGACTAAGAACTTCAATTATACCTACTTAGAGCCAAACCCAATGCAAAAACTAAAATAGAAGGGCTGAAAAAAAAATGCAGACATACAGGCAAATAAACACACACACAAACATGTTGCCTTTTATATATATATATATTATCAATTTTCTGCACTATTGTAAGAACTGCAACCTTGAAACTTCTGAATATCATTTCTTATGTCTTTGTCTGAGTCAATCAAATTTGATTAAAATCGGACCACTCCTTCTATAACCCAATTTTTTTGAATATCGATTTTTGATATTAATCGGGGACATCTTGACACAAAACCTAGCTAAGAACACTCGCAGATGCTTATAATACAACTGTGTGAATTTTCAAGAAAATCAGTTCAGCCGTTTCAGAGTCTATGGGTAATGGACACACACACACAGACAAAGTTCCATTTATAAATAAGTTTAGATTTTCCATTGATTCCAGTAAAAGAATAAAACTAATTATATAATATACTAAATTTAGCACCGCTAACTTACATACACACAATAACTCTTCTCCATCAACTAGCGTTTTAGAAAGAACCAATGTTGTATGCTAGTTTAAATATCCTTTGGGAGATTGTATCTCTGACAAAAAAGATTTGTTCATTTGGCAACTACAGCATTACCAAGACGTCTTTCACTTCGTTTATCAGATACAAGTTCTACTGCACAACTTCTAAAAATATATTCCTGTCCACCTTCACAAGACAGAAAAATAATTGCTGATTGCTTAATAGACTACTCCACAAAAGTAATAAACAAAAACTTAAAATTCTTGAGGCCCTCTATATCAAAAGCAAGCAAGCAACCAACCAACACTCAAAATATTTTATCACAGGTGTAGTAGCAATATATTGAAGTGCATATAACAAACATTTAATGCCATTTTGCAATTTTACCAATTTCTAGTCAGCTCCCTTATATTGGGATGCTTGTTTTGCAAAACAAATCCATGGCTACAACAGATAAATTAAAATTTTTAAAGTAATTACAACAGAGTGCATTCACACGTGTTTGTTTTTTTTTTTTTTGCAAAATCCCCATCACAACAAACTGCAGATTTTATTTGTTACAATAAGTTGGTCTTTGTCATTCACTGAGGATGATTTTAGAAGAGATAGAAAGTACTTTGGTAGGAAAAAACTATGATACTTTCCTTGATGAATTTCATCTTAAAATCAAGAAACTAATTAGAGAACTGGAAAGGTTCATTAAAAAAAAGAATAGGTATGATATGCCTGTATTATTCAATGAAACATGTTTTAATATATATATTATATCAAATCCACATAAAAATTTCAGTTTAACCATTTATATGACATCACCTTGAGTGACTTGAAATGTGAAAATGTTGGAAGTAAAAAAACACAGTTGCATAAATATACTCATAACAATCCTTGAAAATGAGCGTAGCAACATGACAAGAAAAATAAACAAAACGCCTAATTCGTAAATTTGAAAATTGATTTACACTATTTACAATGTTCTGGCTGTTGTCGTCATCTTTATTGTCAAATTCACAATGTTTTGGTTGTTGTATACTTCAGCCTTCTTCAGGTGCCGTATGTTGGAATTTTCCCAAAGAACACATCGTCTAGTGGATGAAATCATTGGCCGAAGCAATCCAGTAACTTGACCCAAAGAGTTGTCGGTTCAATATCTGGCCAGAGCAGATGTGTCCAAAATGTTGAAGAGTTGAGTTAGTAAAGGGAAAAGGCAAGGTACATGGAATTAGAACAATCTATCCCAGTGGTTGGAATAATGAGTTCAGTTTGAAATTCTAGCATATATCTCCTGAAGAAGACCAGTGCATACAACAGCCGAAATGTTGTGAATATGGCAATAAAGATGAGGTCAACAGTCCAAACTGTGTAAATAGTATAAATAGTCACAATAGTTCATCTCAGAAATATAGAGAACAAATTGATACAGAGAACTTGTCAATATTATCTAAACATGTTTAAAAGAATTATTAGTGCCAAAATACTCCTTTATATATATATATATATATATATATATATATATATAAAATTTTTCTAAACATATATTGTTAAATATAACATACAATAATTGTTTAATCATGAGCCATTCTAAACATTGTATTTTGGCTTTAATTTCAGAATTGCATTACAAATTTACGACCTGCGTCTGCTATTTGATGACTGTTATCGTCACATAGCATTTTATGTCAACACAAGATAAAATCATCTTTAATGGTGGATGTTAACATCCCTGTAACTTCTCTGAAGATGGCTCATATGAGCTAAAAGCTTAGAACCAGCATAAAAAAATCCAAATGTTGGACAATTTTTTCTTTATTTTCACTAGAAATTAAAGCTAAAATACAATGGTTAGAATGGCTCATGATTAAACATAACAGACATTCATTGTCTGTCATATTTAATAATATGTTTAGAAAATTATCTGCTGTCCTGATACATTTTATATATGTATATATATATATATATATATATATAGAATAATTCTGCCCAAGCAAGACAGACACTGATTTACAGTGAGTTACAGTTAAAGAAAAAAAAACAAAATACAGGGGATATTGAAGAAACAATAAGAGAGGAATGGGAATCAAGTTAATAGAAGATGGCAATTGATGTTGCATTTAAACGTTTAGAGATTGTAGCTATCAAGGAAACAGCCAACATTTATGGGCAGATCAGAATTCCCAAGGTACAATACAGGCTAGTCACCCGTATATGTTTACAATTAATGTGTGGGCTGGAATTGTAGTTGACTATCTGATAAGTCCATATATTCTTCCAACACATCTTACAGGAACTGTCTACAGAGACATTCCTTTGAACACACTTTCAGACCTACCAGAAGATGTACCCCCTAATACCAAGTTGCATGTGGTCCATGTATGACGGGGCTGCAGCACATTTTAGTCACATTGTTTGCAATGCACTGGCTGACCTCTACCATGAAAGATAGATAGGTAGGGGAGGATGGTTCCATGGCCAGCACATTCCTCTAGCCTCAATTCTTTTGAATATTTATCTAAAGCAATTGGTTTATGCAACAGACATTAATAATTTAGAGATGTTTCATCAATGTGTTATGGGGGCCTGCAAAACCATTTGACACTGGCTGGGAGTATTTGAAAGGGTCTACAAGTCAATGATTTGACAGGGGTATGCATATGTAGAAGCAGGCAAAGGACAATTCAAACATTTTTTATGAGTTGCTGTGTTGGACATATGTTTATATTTAACATTGGGGTCAGGAACCCTGTCCCAAAGTTTGTAAAAGTATTTTTGATACCCTCTGTAAATAAAATGTGATAAAATATAGTTTTAAGGTATGATATATTTATCACTAAAAGTATTCAATATCAGGGATAGAGCTTATGTATGGCCCGAAGATTGCATTCAAGCATGGAATAGACTGTCACTATTCAGTGTATATGCATATATATGTATCCGTTTACAAGTCAGTCAGTTAAGTGCCATACATGATACAAGATTTGAGCGATCATGTCTTGAAGTGACATGAGTGACTGGGCAGAAGATTATCCCACATTGCTTTCTGTGGTAGACTGGTTTCCAGCCAATTTGTCCTATTATTTTCACCTGGAGACGGATTAATACCTTTCTCAAAGGTATTTGTGCATGTAAGGAATTCAAGTGGAGTTCGAACTTGGCTCCCCGATTTGTCATTCTGAGTCGATACCCACTGCACCGCAACACCCATCCCCTGTTTACAAGGGTAAGCTGAAAAGCTCATGGACTGACTAAGCAGAAGTGATTTTAGAACTGTGAAATTTTGCATGCATTAATTTCAACAATTCTTATTAACAACTGCATCGTTTGTTTCTTTCTAGATTACAAGGATGACCTGAAAAGTTAATTATAAAGGAGTGATGCTATTGCCGTGAAATCTTGCGGGCATTAATTTCAAGTCTTCTTATGAATAACTGCATTGTTTCTTTTCAGGTACAAGGATGGTTTAAAAAGTTCACAGGCTGACTATAAAAAAGTGATGCTAGAGCTGTGTAATCTTTCAGGCATTAATTTCAAGTCTTCTTATTAATCACTGCAATATTTTCTTTCTAGTTTAACAGATATCTGGCTGTTCAAAGAAGACTTCAAATGTAACCAGTAGTGAATTCTGAAAATTTGTCATTTTGGTGTTGTCAAGTACCTGCAGGTAAGATCATTGCTGCTATATTAGGGGATCATGCTTCAGTCTTATCAACAGTGCAAAAGTGGGCTTCTGAATTTAGGAAGAGAAGAGTCTTGAAGATTTCCCAATGTATGGACATCCTTCAACAGCCACTACCAAGGAAAACATTGATCATGTTCACCACATGGTGATGAATGACAGTCAATTATCTATAAACCAAACAGCCAATGCTATTAGCACATTTCATGAGAGTCAAGGATATTCTACACAATGAACTTGTTATAATGCACATTTTTTTTTATCAGAGGGTGCCATGTCTTCAGGAACCTGATCAAAAGTGCACCAAGCTGATAATTTCATAAGAACATCTTTGTATGAGGCAGATCATCGTTTCCTTGAACATTTCCAAGATGAGTGTTGGGCTTATCACTTTGTGACAGAGGAACAATCCATAGAGTGGAAACATCTCTCCTCACATGCTCCAAAGAAAGCCAGGGTCATTTCATCTGTAGGGAAGGAGATGGCCTCAGTGTAACTTGGGACTGAATTCACAACTCTTTGAATCAAGTTACTGGAACTGACCATAGTGACGTGACCCAAAGAGTTGTGAGTTTAATGCCAAGCTATAGCAGTAGTGAACTAGTAATTTACAAAGTTAAAGGGAGATAACTACAGGGCTACAAGGAGTGGCATCATACATGGAATGAGAATAATTTACTCCAGTTTTCAAAATAAAGGGTTTGGTTCAAAATTCTTAGCACCTGAAGAAGTCCGAATCATACAATGAGCAAAATGTCATATAAATGGCAATAAATATGAGAACAGAAGTTCAAACAATGTAAATAGTGTAAATATTACCTCATCTCAGAGGTAAGACAAATACGAAAGTGGTCTTGTTTCATCAAGAAAATGCTTCAGAGGATAAATTGTTGGGTTCAATAACTGTTGAGCATGACTGTTGCTTTGAACACTCTCCATATTACAGCTGACTATATACTGTTTCCCAGTATAAAAACACTTAGCTAGGAACCAATATTGCAGTGATGACATCATATCTGCTATTGATGATATTTTTGACCAATGGGATGAAAGTTTCTTCAGCAATGAGATCCAAGCAATGCAACACCAAAGAAATAAATTTGTAGACCACAAGGGGGGCTAACGTTGAAAAATAAATTGGTCGCATTCTAGAAGAGTATCTTGGTGAGCCTATGAACTTTTCAGCTGAGCTTCATCTATATAGTACTATTAAATAAAAGAAAAATACATTTTAACTGACT
The DNA here is from genome assembly GCA_037127315.1 of Ascarosepion bandense. Classification (NCBI taxonomy): domain Eukaryota; kingdom Metazoa; phylum Mollusca; class Cephalopoda; order Sepiida; family Sepiidae; genus Ascarosepion; species Ascarosepion bandense. The sequence continues at coordinate 999,247 of JBBBDQ010001905.1, read as the reverse complement.
GTAGATTTAAATGTTCTTATTTTTCTAACAAAACTCCATGGGGCAACAATTTCAAAGTTGAAAATAGCGTTTGTTGAGAAGAAGATAAATATAATATCTAATTAAAATTCTGATTGATTTATTGAACATCAGGCTCTAACCTTTTGCCTCTAGTGTAAGCCAGTTCTATGTCTACCTTTTCTTGCCTCTAGTGTAAGCCAGTTCTATGTCTACCTTTTTTTGCCTCTAGTGTAAGCCAGTTCTATGTCTACCTTTTTTTGCCTCTAGTGTAAGCCAGTTCTATGTCTACCTTTTTTTGCCTCTAGTGTAAGCCAGTTCTATGTCTACCTTTTTTTGCCCCTAGTGCAAGCCAGTTCTATGTCTACCTTTTTTGCCCCCTAGTGCAAGCCAGTTCTATGTCTACCTTTTTTTGCCCCTAGTGCAAGCCAGTTCTATGTCTACCTTTTTTTGCCCCTAGTGTAAGCCTAAAATGGAAACAAAACCGATAATGTCTTTCTAGAATCTTTCACACTTTCTCTTATCATGTATACCTCATCTTTTGGCATTGTTTTTCTCTTCTGACTGCATTTTCCTTTATATTTTGGACTGATGAATCCAATTTGTTTCTTCACCTTGATGACACGACTGACACTTGAAAGGCTGACACAAACAATATCCACAATCTCTCTTTAAGTGTATTCATGCAGCATTACAATTCTTGTTCGTTTTCCTTGGAGTAACGTCCATCACAAACAATGGATGTAGGAGTGTCGGTGTGATAAAAAATCTGATGCAATCATGGATGACACAATATATTTCAAGGCCTAACAAATTTAATCATAGACCCCCACCAAAAAAAAATATATTCATATTGTTGCACACGACTGCAAATGATCTAAACTGAGGAAAAAATAGAAATCAATTGCATCCCGAAACTTCACTGGGTCTAAAACTAATCATATCGTGAAAGAAAGGAAACTAAAACAATTGTTTCAGTTAATTTGCACAAGGGTGTATGTCTACCCCTTTGCCTGTAGCATAAACCACACCTATACCTACTTTGAATATAATGTAAACCAGACCTATGTTCGCCATTTTGCTTGTACCTTAAACCACACCTATACCTAACCTTTTGAATATAATGTAAATCACATCGATGTCTAAACTGGGCTTTCATGTAAAACTTTCACTGTAGTGTATTACATACTATTATCTACCCATTTATTAATTCCATGTTAATTTTGTCTGATAAAACATGTGTGACATTCAGTCAGTTATGTGCCATACGTGATACACGCTTGGGCGATCAGGTCTCGAAAGAGACATGACTGACTGGGCAGAAGATTATCCCGCAGTAGGTTGCCATTGCTTTCTGCGGTAGATTGGTTGCTGACCAAGGCTATAGAACCCAATCTGTCCTATTATTTAACCCATAACTGGGGGGGAAGAGACGGATTAATACCTTTCCCAAGGGTATTTGCACATAAAGGAATGCAAGGAATTCAACTGGAATTTGAACTCAGCTCTCCAATTTCTTGTTCCGAGCTGATATCCACTGTGCCACAACGAACTAATAAAGTTTGATATGTATTCAAATTAACCAGCCTCACCTACCTGACAGAAAATCAGACTTTTATTGTAATTAATTTTTTTAAATTCCGATATATATATATATATATATATATATATATATATATATATAACAATAATATACACGCTAAAAAGTCTGCCTCCTTCTACCGAGCACCCATAGCTTTGAGGTAGAATTGCCGACTGACGCCAATTTGGTCAGGTTTCAATAATGGATAAAAAGCAATCTGATGTCTAACTGATGAGCTGTGATACAGTGAAACAGATTTGTCTGCGGATGACTATATATATATCTATCAAAAATCCATTCACAATAGGGAAAAGTAAACTAGGCTTAATTCAATCCAGTTGCAAACAGGAAGTGTGTGAAATGTCAAAGAGGATATCTTCCCAGCATGCAGTTGTGTATAAGCATCAGAACAATTGTTGAAGTCATGAATCACTATAAGGATTTTATGAAGGCCTCTTGAATTTGTTTTAAAATTCAACAAGACAACAAAAATTATGAATTATTGCCAAGTTGCTGGTGCCAGAAATTCTGTAAAGCTGTGCCAAGATAGCTATTCCAGCCAAACAGAATTGAAAAGCTGTGTGGAGGTCTTATACTAACACTTTTCTAATGTCACTACTCATCAGTGAATAACATTTTGATCAAACTATGAGACAGATATTTGAGAAGTTTCTTCATGTTTTTTGTTTTTTTGCATATCACAAGATTCCAACGCTAGTACATGTTTTTACATGGTGATTTTAATGCTAACTAGCAGTATAGCCCGGTGTTGCTCAGATGTAATGAAAGCTTTAAAACTAATCCATGGTCCTGGAGCTCAGACTCAGCCTAAAGAATATTTGTGTGAAGTTTGGTAAGAATCAGATAAAATTGCGGATTTGTAAAAAGGACATACAGATAAACACACACCTTGCCTTTTATATATATAAATTATCGATTTTCTGCACTATTGTAAGAACTGCAACCTTGAAACTTCTTAATATCATTTCTTATGTCTTTGTCTATGAGTGTATCAAATTTGATTAAAATCAGACCACTCCTTCTATAACCTGATTTTTTTTATTATCAATTTTCAGTATTTATTGGGGGTACCTCAACACAAAACTTAGCTAAGAACACTCACAGGCGCATATAGTACAACTGTGTAAATTTTCAAGAAAATCAGTTCAGCCATTCCGGAGTCGATAGGTAATGGACATACACACACACAGACAAAGTTCCATTTATAAATAAGTTTAGATAGATTTAGATTAGATAATGGCTGCATGATTTTATCCAAGTATGCCTGTCTGCTACAGTGACTAGCCAATCCCTAATGCAGGCATCAACTCAGGCACATTTGTGTTTATTCAATACTCACAGAGCCCACCTATGTTTTATATTGTAACTATACTGATCAAGCTGCATTATTTGGCATGATCAACAGTTCAAAATAAGGCTAATACAGTCAAACCCTTGATGACAATGACTTACAACTTTTTGCTAGTACAGCCATCAATGAATCCCAGATGATTCAAGCTATCCAATTTCCATCCCAAGGCTTGAGTCAACTCATGATTTGGTTTTCAGGCACTTTCCAATAGAGCTGCATGCTGAGATATCCTCTCCAGTCTGATCACATAAAGAAGTCACCTTCCTGAAAAATCAACCCTGGTGATATTCAAATTTAGGTCTCATGCATGAAAAATTAATGTTCTAACCACTAAGCCATGTCCAGATGTTTCTTTGAGGAAACATTCATCATTCATTGACCAAACAGCCAGTGCTGCTTTCAGTTGAAATCTATAAAATCATTCTATCAAAATAATTTTTCAGGCAAACAGGTTTCTTATATCAAATATCATAACTCTTTCCAGTATTGATGGCAGTTTCCTTCCTCACTTTTTGTTTGAAGTATTGTGGAATATCATCATCTTAATGATATCATTATTATTCTCTTTATATTTCATGTGCTATCTATTTTACTTGTTGCAGCTGCTGTAGAGAGTCCTCAAGGGATGTGGTTTCAGTTATTTGGTACAGGTCTTTGTTTATGAATCTTTAGTGCCAGTCAAAAAGGTTTGAAGAAGGATGGTCTTTGCTAAGACTCTCCATTTTCCCTTCCTCAAAATTTTTTAAAAACATTTATCTTAGAAGGCAGCTGTATAACAGCTGACAGTTTAGATACTTCTGAACAGATTTGGTACCAAGTATAATAAAATATGACCGTTATGCTCTCATTATAATTGAGCAATCTAGAGAGGAAAATTTGAAAAAAACAGTTACCACTTTAGTGATATATGTATAACTCTTCAGCAGTGACTTGAGTTTCTTTTGTAACTGGTGTGTTTATACACTGCTTATATATCAGTTAAGTGCCATACGTGATACACGCTTGGGCGATCATGTCTCAAAAGAGACATGACTGACTTAGCAGAAGATTATCCCGCAGTAGGTTGCCATTGCTTTCTGCGGTAGACTGGTTGCCGACCAAGGCTATAGAACCCAATCTGTCCTGCTATTTAACCCATAACTGGAGGGAAGAGACGGATTAATACCTTTCCCAAGGATATTTGCGTGTAAGTGAATACAACTGGAATTCGAACTCGGCTCCTCGGTTTCTCATTCCGAGCCGATATCCACTGTACCACAACGCACATCCGCTTATATATAACACGCTTATATATAACGCTTATATATCACATGCTAAAATTTCTCTTCTCTCATTCTATGTGCCTGTGGTTTAGGGGTTAGTGAATCCAACTGACACCAAATCAGCTGAGTTTGAGTCTTGGCCAAAGGCATGTGGATGTCTAGCCACACTGATGAACTGTGATACAGCAAAATAGGCTTGTATGGGGATGACAAATATATATATATATATATATATATATATATATATATAATCATCTGCAGACAAGCCTGTTTCACTGTACCACAGATCTTCAGTACAGCTAGATTATCCATTTAGCCTCAAGCTGACTAATTTGTCATTAGACAAACAGCTTACCACTGAGCTATCTGTGTAACACCAATATATATATATATAGTTATTATTATTATAATAATAGTATACTGCAACTTAAAAGCTACTAAGTTTCGGTGTTCAATATACCATCATATATACACACACTCACACACACACACACACATATATATATATATATATATATATATATATATATATATACACATATATATATATATTATAGAAAGTTTTGGAGATTAATGAAATGGATTAACAGCTGACATATTTATTTGTTTGAATATTATTTTTAATAAATATCAGTATTTTAGTAGATACTCTGTTTTTAATTAAACTATTTTCATATATTTTTATATATAACTCTACTGGTCTGAATGTTTTTGAGAAATTATCTCAGGAAAATGTGTCATTTGGTTGAATTCAAACCGGTGACTCTTAACAACATCAATTGATCTCATGTGTTTTTACTACTTGACCATGAATGATTTCACAGTAAACAAAGCCAAATTAAGCCTTATAAACGTACACACACACATGTGTATATATATATATATTTTAGATATTCTACAATTTCATGGGTAATACATATTTTTTCTAAGAAAGCACATGGATTGCAATAGACGCTGAAGTTGATCTATAACTTTAATTTCTCTGTATACTGTTCATTCTCTTTCCCTTTCTCTTTTTCTTTCTCTTCCTTCCATTTATCAATTGTCTATATTTTTCTTTCTCTCTTTGTGTTTTTTTTTTGAATGAGAGAGGAATTGTTTTTCGTAGATTACCATTACAAATGTCTATTCTCAATATAGACACGTAAACATCTGCGTGTAGTTATTTTCTGGAATATTTTGAAGATTAACTGTTGTATCATTTGGGTCTGACGAGCAGCAAGATCTGGCGAAATACGTATTACCCATGAAATGTAGAATACCTAAAAATTTTTTCTAAATTACATTACTCTGTTAAATTAAATAAGTAAATTTAACCTTGAGTGCTTTTGAGTTCGTCTCTGTCAGAATTTAGTTGACTAATATACCAAGTATTCTACGCTAATATATATATATATATAGGCCCACATATAGAAGCATGCCCTTCCATGAGAGATGGAATATAAATCAACCTGAATTTGAACTTAGCTCAGTGATTCTACCTTCCACAATAATAAACCTTACACCTCCTGCACATATATATTCATATTTGGTAATAACATATTATGAATAAAAATATATGTGAAAATTATGAGAATTTAACTTAATTTTAAGCCAGCAGACAATCTGCCAAAACGTTTTAACTAGAATCTGTGATGTAGAATAAATCAATAAAAGTACAAAGAATTTTTTTTTATATTTGTTTCACCCCAAGCAAAGGCAGTACTGCCATTGGTGTGCAGGGACTTAAAAAAGAAAGGAATGGAGAGAAAGTGGAACAGGTCACAGGGGTGTTAGAGAATGGGTAAGAGAAGGATGGGAACTCTATTGTGAAGAGTTTCACAATAGTAGAGTAAAAAGGGAGAAGATAAAGATACAAAGGATGTCAGGGAAAGGATGGGAGACTAGGAGATAAGAGATGTGTTATGAGGAAACACACCTATTCCTCAGATAATGGACTCTCCCTCCTATATTAATAAAAGTTAACAGAAAGTTAATGGGAGAAGTTCTTGGGAAGTTCTTTAGACTTCTATTTGAGTTCAGTAGAACTACTAGGCAGTTGATATTAGTTGGCAGTTAGCCGAATAGTAAGGAGTCAGCTTTCAGTGGAAGATTACCAAGTTCCTAACATTCTGGGTATGTTAAGTCGATTAGCAACCGACATAGCACAATTGTAACTTTCAGTGCAAAAACTACTCCACAACAAGATGGCAATTGACAATACATTTAAATGCTTGGAGATTGTATTTATCAGAGAAGCAAGTATACGGAAGGGAGTTCCGCAGGCGGGAAGTTGGTTTTTTTTGGGGTTTTTTTTTTCAATCATGTCACCTCAAGCAAGACATTCTACTGCCACTATAGCGCAGGGGGTTACACAGGGCGATAGATGAGTTAGGATGTACATAGGGGGAGAGTTGGAGAGAATGGGAGGGTTAGTGTTATGTAATTGACCTTACATTTAAACTCCTGGAGGTTATAGCCGTCGGGGAAGCAAGCATGCGGAAGGGAATCCCACAGACGGGAAGTGCGAGAAAAAAGAAGCTGTTGGAGTAGAAATTGTGGTTACATTTCATCGGTTTCACTGTAAAAGTTGCCAATCTAGTATCTCGTGCAAACTCACACCTAGGGGTCACCAGTGATTTAAGTTCATCAGAGCAGAAGCCATGAAAGTATTTGTAGAAGAGGCACAGAGAAGCCACGTCACGCCGGTGAGAGAGTGACTGCAGGTGGTCAGCTAAGTCGGTATCAATCATATTACAGATTCTTCGCTGTATTTTGTCAAGAAGCCCAAGGAGAATAGCAGGGGCACCCGACCAGATGTGGCAACAGTATTCAAAACATGGGCGGATGGTAGATTTGTGTAAGTGCAGGATAGATTCAGGCGGAAAGAATTTCCGGGCCCTGCACAGAGTCAACTTTCATAGCTGCGGATTTAGCAATGGATTCAAAGTAGTCATTCCACTTGAGGTCCGCTGAGAGTGTCAGGCCAAGCAGGCGTAGTGTTTTACTCTCTGGGAGGCATGCCTGTTCCATGCTAATGGGAGGGAGGTGCGGTTGTCTGTGGTGGTTAATTGACAGCAGCTTCGTTTTGGAAGAATCGAATTTAACGAGCCATTTCCTAACCCAATCCACCACAGATTGGAGGTCCTTTTCAAGCTCAGCCGCGAGGTTTGCCTTATCATCAACATCAGATTTTTGATCGAGGCGAGCGTATACTGTGGTATCGTCAGCGTACATGCCTACTTGTGATCTTATGGCATCGGGGAGATCATTGATGTAGATTAGAAAGAGCGTAGGACCTAAGATAGAGCCTTGGGGGACACCCACGTTTGTAGGGTAGTTCTGGGAGGCATGTCCGTTTAAAACCACCTTCAGTGTGTGGTTCGAGAGGAATGACTGGATTAAGTCCAACTTGCGAGAAAAGAAGCTGATAGAGTAGAATTTGAAGTTATATTTTATTGGTTGTCTTGTAAAATGGTGGGAACTTGTTGCCAGTCTGGTAGCTTCAGTAAATTCATGCAGAGAGGGCACCAGGGAATGAGTTTGCACAAGATACTAGATTGGCAATTAGGTCCCACCCTTTTACAGTGAAACTGATGAAATGTAACTGCAATTTCTACTCCAACAGCTTCTTTTCTCGCACGTCCCGTCTGTGGAATTCCCTTTAAAATATTTGTAGAAGAGACAGAGGGAAGACGCATCACATCAGTGAGAAAGTGACTTGAGTCGAACTACATCATTGCAGATTCTCCTCTGGATTTTGTTGAGAATCCCAAGATGAATAGCAGAGGCACTTGACCAGATGTGACAGAAATATTCAATGCACTGGCAGATGGTAGATTTGTATATATGCAAGATGGCTTCAGACGAGAATAACTTCCTGGCTCTACATAGTGAACAGACCTTCCTAGCAGAAGATTTAGCTATTGATTCAATGTAGTCATTCCCCTTGAGGTTGGCTGAGAGAGTTCGGCTGAGGAGGCGCAGTGTTTTGTTTTTAGAGAGACTAGCCTGATCCATGCTGATGGAGAGTAGGAGAGATTGTCTATGGTAGTTAAAGGATAGCAGCTTCATTTTAGAAGCATTAAAATTTACAAGTCATTTCTTAACCCAGTCCACCACAGAGTTGAGTTTTTTCAAAAATTTGCAGCAAGACTTACTTTGTCTGCCTCAGCAGATTTCTTATCAAGGCAGGAGTAAATGGTGGTGTTGTCAGCGTATATGCCTACTGGGGATCTGATTACATCAGGGAAATCATTGATGAAGATCAGAAAAAAACATAGGACCTAGAATAGAGCATTGAGGAACACCCATATTCATATGATAGGATCTAGAAGCATGTCCATTATGTGATTATTTATGGAATATTATGCCTTGATAACACAAAACCTTAAAACTGGTCAAAAAGATGAGTCCGTTGAATTTATATTTATTTATTTATGATGAAAAAAGAATAAATATGTGTTTTATTTTCTGTTATCACAGTGTGGGATGTTTTATAACGAAGATGATAGAAAGAAAAAAATCTAAATGAATTTGGCAAGATTGTATGCAAAAGAATAATTTTTTTCTAAATTTTAAAACTGCCAGTGCATCTCATTTATGCATATATGTTGTCACAACAACATAAACCCAGTCTGATGAAGTTCTAATGAATGAAACACATCACAAAAACTTTTTAATTTGTCATATGATCTTTCCTTTTAAAACTGCTATTGATGTGGAAAAATCTATATATCATTATCCTGTGTGTGTATGTTACAAATATATTTTAGAGTTGTTACATTTATGGATTAAAGTGTTCTGTATCAGTGATAGAGCATATGTGTGTGTGTGTATATATATATATATATATATATATATATATACACACACACAAGTGGAGATTCAGTTCAACAGCCAGCAGCAATGACACTGTAGCTGCTGCATGTTGAACTCAAAACCCATCATCCACTTTATATATATATATATATAGAGAGAGAGAGAGACCAACTAGCCTCATTTTTCATTAACACTTGTCTACTATGCCACAAATTCTCACACAATGAATTCTGATTTGCTACCATTGAGTGCTTCCAAACAGTACCATCTACCCAACTTCACCCACAAATGCTTATGGCAACCCTTGATTTGATTTTCAGGCACTTTCCAAAGGTGCTACATTCTCCCCCAAAATATCAAAGAGTCAACTTTCTGACAAACTGACCATGAAGAGATTCAAACCCAGGCCTTATAATCAATAAGTAAGTTTTCTAACTACTTGAACATTTACATGCAGACATGGCTCAATATTACATAACTTCAGTGATCAGATAAGAACCAGTATTTCAATGTGATATTGTTGTGTAACCGTGTAATATTACTGATATTTCAATGCCATATTTTCAATCATAATCCGTTAGTAATTAGAAAGGGCACCAGATGTGTTTTAAATGTTTACAAATGACACTTTACTCGGAAAGGTGATACAGCAATCTTCTCTAGGGAAATGATGTGGTGTGACTAATATATATTGATGTATTTTATTATTGACAGAGATATAGTCTCCCAAGGGACAAGATGATTAATATACAACATTAGTCTTTTGCTAAGTGGCTTTTAGTGAAAGAATGAGGTGAATAACTATGACAATGGATCTTTGTGTGTGGGAGGAGGAACTAAATTAATTTATTTAAACCTAAAATAACTAATGCATTCTTACATATTCTTTGTAGCTTTATATATATATATATATATATATATATATATCAAGAGGCTATCCATGGTCGAGTGGTCAAGATGGTACCAGATAAAATGGTATGCTTTCCCTATGTAATAGGGGTCGCAGGTTCAAATCCTGCTGGATAGCACACATTTTCGTAATAAAAATTTATCGTAAATAATCAGGCCAGTAGATATAAATATAAAAATACTGTTTAATTAAAAACAGAATATCTACTTAAATACGAGTATCGGTAAAAATAATGTTAAAAATAATTCATTACAAATTGTCGGTTGCTTATAACCAAGTTTCGTTAAAATTCGTTAATTTCCGTAACATGTTTACATATATAGTGTATCAAAGCAGGAGATAATTTTCTAAACATTTATTGTTAAATATAAGAGACGATGAATGTTTATTATGTTTAATCATGAGCTGTTTTAAACATCATATTTTGGCTTTAATTTCAGAAGAAAATAAAGACAAAAATTCTCCAGCATTTGGATATTTTTTTATTAAGTTGGTTCTAAGCTTTCAGCTCATATGAGCCATCTTCAGAGAGGTTACAGAGACATTAACATAAAAACATCCACCATCAAAGATGATTTTCACTTGTGTTGGCATAAAACTTTGCTAAGCAACAATAACATACATATATATATATATATATATATATATATACTTTAATGGGACAGAAACGTATTATGGCATTAACAGCAAGAAATATTTTACTATGGTCCATGATCAATTTTAAAACAAAAAACACCAGTCAACCAGTTTCATCCCCTGTCGTTAGAACTGTAAACAGGGAAACAAATCATGAGAAAAAAGTTTGTCATGGATGATGTGAATGAATGGACAAGGAAAAAAAATATAAAAGTTATTACATCTAAAGATCCAGAGACACAGCAAAGCAAGCCTAAGCAAACAGTCTCTTTGTTTACAAAGTGAGGGTCACCTAGACCTGATAAACAGTGTCTCCAACACCTTCAGATGAAACAACGAGTGTGCTCTGGCCAAAACTGAAAACGATTTAACACTAAAATCAGCAGCACAACTTGGATTATTTATTAAGTGATCCACAATGGAGGACCCGTAAGTATTTCAAATGGTATCTCCAGACAAAAGACTTTTGAGTATTTTAGCAAACACATGCTGTTTAATACTAACATCCAAACACTGCATCATTCTACCTGTGGTTCTACAGAAGGATGCTGCGAATATCATGGATCAAGCATGTGAGCAATGATGAGGTCTTGGAAATGATGGAAACAAAAAGGAAATTAATACTGAGCATCAGGAAGAGACAGCTGAAGTTCCTGAGACACGCAATGAGGAAGGAGGGCTTGGAGAATCTCATACTAACAGGCAAGATAGAGGGAAAAAGAGACAGGGGAAAGCAACGGATAACATATTTGAAGGACCTAATCAGGTAGATGACGGAACAAGGATTGCATGGTGTAACAGGAGAAAGCGTGCTCAGAGCCACCAGGGATAAGGAAAAGTGGAAGGCCATGATCGCCTACGTCCTGAAGGGACAAGGCACATAGAAGAAGTCAAGTCCACAACTACATTTAAAATAATAAATAACTGAATATGGGGGTGGTGGCAGGTAGAACGTCTTTATGCATAGATGGAGAAACACACTTGGTTTGAAAACAACATGAACATTAGCTGCATAATAACACTCACATGAACTAGATGAAATCTGCTTGTATTGTAGTAATGTTCTTATTATTGAAGTTTATAATAAAAACATTTTTTGTAACACAAGAACTGTTGTGTTTCAGTGCTTATTATCCAGCATCTCATCAGGTGATATGCAGTTGTAAGATTTAGGAAATGATATATACAGAAATATGAACCTTTTTCTAAGTAAACCCCACTGAAAGCATGTTTAAAACTGATGGAATAATTCTAAATAATCACTAAAGGCATGTTTAAAAACAGATGGAATAATCTTAAATCTACATTTCAACTGGAAAACCTCAAAGACTGTGCCAAACTGGCTACCCACATGTGGAAATTAAAATGGAAAAGATCCTGATATAACTTGGAGCATAGTGAAAATAGCCAAACCATACAACAGTGGCAATGTAAGCAGAGTGTGGCAGGAGAAAAAGTTAGCTATTATGTTGTTCCCAGAACCAAAAAATTACTAAATGAACGATCAGAAATTATTTCCAGATGTAATCACACCTATAAATACATAAGATCATACAAACATGAATAAAAGAAACTATCACCCGGTTCACACTCCACCCACATCTATTGAACAGGTGAAGAGGCTCATCCCTTGTTCCCTGTTTAGGATGTGGTTTCCGGTTTTTCTCTTTTCTCTTTTCTAATCTTCTCACTTTTATGTAGCCCCCTGCACATCAGTGGTGTTACCAGCTTGCTTGGGGTGATATGATTAAAAAAAAAAAAATTTCTGCCTAATTTTGAAAATTTTTGTTTGTTTGAAAATTCTAGTCATGCATTTGTAAAAAATCGCTGTTTATGCATTTGAAAAAAATGGAAAAATCAGTTACTGTAAATAACTTCACCTGAAGATACCAAATGGTTGAAACCTAGGTTGCAGAAATAATTCATTTTCATGTCGCCCCAAGCAAGGCATTTTACTGCCACTGTTGAGCAGAGGTTTACATAGGAGGAATGTTATGAGAAATAGTGACAAGTTACAGGGGGTGTCAGGAAGAGGGTAAGAGAAGGCTGAGAATACTGATGAGTGAAGTGGATGAAGAAAGAAGCATGAGAGAGAAAGAGGAAGCAAGTTAGTGAGATTGTAGATGACTATTGACTTTACATTTAAATTGTTGAAGATTGCAGCTGTCGGGAAAGCAAGTAAATGGAAGGAAATTCCACAGGTGGGAAGTGCAAGAGAAGAAGCTGTTTGAGTAGAATTTGCTTTTGCATTTTATTGGTTTCACAGTAAAAGGATGGGACCTAGTTGCTAATCTTGTGGTTCGAGCAAATTCATGTATGGGGGTGTACCAGTGAGCTAAGTTCATTTGAGCAGAAGCCATGAAAGTATTTGTAGAAGAGACACAGGAAAGCCACATTGCACCGGTGAGAAAGTGACTGTATCCGAGCTGCCAAGTCAGGATTGATCACAATACAGATTCTCCGGTGGATAGCAGAAGCACCCGACCAGATATGGCAGCAGTATTCAATGCACAGGCAGATGGTAGATTTATATATGTGCAGGTTTGTTTCAGACGGGAAAAACTTCCTGGCCCTACACAGAGAACTGACCTTCTTAGCAGCGGATTTAGCTATGGATTCTATATTGTCATTCCACTTGAGGCCTGTTGTGAGAGTTAACACGAGGAGGCACAGTGATTTACTTTCAAGTAGACTAGACTGATCCATGCTAATGGGTGGGTAGGGGCAATTGTCTGTGGTGATTAATAGATGGCAGCTTTGTTTTAGAAGCATTAAAATTCAAAGCCATTTCTTACTCCAGTCCACCACGGATTGGAGGTCCTTTTCGAGCTCCGCTGCGAGGTCTGCTTTGTCGGCCTCAGCAGACTTTTGTTCGAGGCAAAAGTTAAGTGTAGTGTCGTCTGTGTATATGCCTACTTGGGATCTTACTTCATCAGGGAGGTTGTTAATGTAGATAAGGAAAAGAGTGGGACCTAGAATAGCCTTGAGGGACACCTGCGTTTGTTTAATAGTATTGGGAGGCATGTCCGTTCAATACTACCTTCATTGTGCAATCTGAGAGGAATGACTGGATTAGGTCAAACAATTATCCAGTTGTACCATAGCCCAGTAGCTAGTAAGTAAAGAAGATCAGAGGAAAACTATTTTAAATATAAATATAGTTTTCCTCTTATCATCTTTATTTAACCATACTGTTCTTAATCTCAGATTATAACTGAGTATACTTTTACACACACACACACACGCACATATATATATATATATATATATATATATATTTGAAATTAGCATTTGTGTATTCCCCCAAAACTTGTCCAGAGTCTACTTCACTTGACTGCATATGCATGTTAATTTTGCCAAGTATCTATCTCAGCTGCCACCTTGTGTTATACTCTAAAAAAAACTCTCTCACATGACTGATATATTAGTGCCAAAATTGAGGAAATTATTGAACATTGTAAAGCATGGAAAATAAAACTCTTTTACTCATCTGAACTATGTCATATCTTCATTTGCAACTTAGATTTTTTTGGTAATGTTAAGGTTGTCGTTATAAGTTAAAAAGAAATGTTTTATCTTTTAGTTGTTATAGAATTGCAATTGCTGGTAAATTCAAAATCAGTAAAAATGTTTGCTTTCATTAATTTTGTTGGTACTATTATAAATTATATTGGTATGAGTATCAGTCAGTTAAGTGCCATATGTGATACACGCTTAGGCGATCATGTCTTGAAAGAGACATGACTGACTGGGCAGAAGATTATCCCAATGTAGGTTGCCATTACTTCCTGCAGTAGACTGGTTGCCAGCTAAGGCTTTAGAACCCAATTTGTCCTGTTATTTTATTCATAGCTAGAGAAAGAAGTGATGTATTAAGTAGTAATTAGTGGGGGATCAGTTTATTACTTCATAACAATATAAAACAGACCCCCCCAGTTTATGCCCAGTAGAAGCTTTACTTATGTTTTTAACTATTATCTTCATTCAGTCAGTTAAGCGCCATATGTGATACATGCTTGGACGATCATGTCTTGAAAGAGACATGACTTACTGGGCAGAAGATTATCCCGCAGTAGGTTTCCATGACTTTCTGTGGTAGACTGGTTGCCAGCCAAGGCTATAGAACCCAATCTGTCCTGTTATTTAACCCATAACTAGAGAGAAGAGACGGATTAATCTTTCCTAACGTTATTTGCGCATAAGTGAATGCAAGGAATTCAACTAGAATTCAAACTCGGCTAACTGATTTCTTGTTCTGAGTTGATATCCACTGCACCACAATGCACATCCCTAATACGAGTCTCTAATACAATACGAGTATACCCTTCCTGTAAAAAATGACAGCAATTAAAGTGCAATTAAAACATACCTGCCCAGACCAATTTAGCAAAATTACAAGCATTTTTAGGCTTTGCAAACTACTACCATGTGTATATATCAAATATGCATGAGTTAACAGCACCTTGTTAAAGGAAGATGTTAAATGGATTTGGACAGAGAAATGCCAAAGTGCATTTGAAAAGATCAAAAAAGTCTTAACATCAGACTTATCACTAATGCATTTTGATCACAAATTAAGCATTGTTGTTGCATCAGATGCAAGTTATTCAGGAATTGTAGCAGTAATATTACATAAATATGATGATGGAACATCTAAGCCAATAGTGCGTACTTCAACGTTGTTAATAGCTGAGAAGAACAGATCGAGAAGGAAGCTTTGGCTATTGTTTTTGCCATGAAAAATTCCATAAATTTCTACATGGATGAGAATTTGCCTTGCTTGGGGTGAAATGATTAAATAAAAATAATGTGTTTAAAGTGATAAATATAATTATTATTTGAGAAAACCTTCTCTACTCCCCCCCCATCAGCATGGCTGGTGCTAACCTCTAGAAGAGTAATTTGTTGTGCCTTCTTAAGCTAACATTCTCAAAGTAGAAAGACTACATTGAATCAATTGTTAGGTCAGCTGCTGCTGTAGAATCAACAATACACCACCATTGACACAAATGAACAAGTCTAGACAGTTAAATGAAGAATGTCAAGTGAGTTTAAGGTATTTTGTTGGAGTGAGTATAGATTATTTTTAACAGATGTCACAGTATTTTAAGCAAGACTTGATATTATAACTATTAGAAAAAAAACTTATAACAGTAGTGACAAGTAATCAAAACTTATACTGAGTATAATAAATTAAAAATAAAACTTTTTGCTTCATTGCAGAGGAAAACAATGACAACAAGAATTTTGAACCGCATTGGTTTAATTTTTTCTCTTTGGTATGTGTAGAAAAAAGAAAAAGTATTCTTCAAATATGGAAGAAATATTGGTTTCTATGGTAAAAATTCAACAACAACAAAAACAACATCACCAGTTATTGTTAGAACTCCAGAAACAATATGGAAGAAAATAAAAACAATTCTCTAAATTCTTTCACTCCTGACACACTGGCAAATGCCATATCTAAATTCACATACAATTCAGATGATGAAATTACATTTTTTGTTTATTTCTGAAGATACAAGCAAATTTTCAGAGAAGAATGCAGTGACTGGGAAGACAAGAAAGAAACAAGACTTTTGTTGAGAAAGTTAGCACCAGTAGTAAATAAAAAAAATATTGCTATTTTCAATACCAAGAAAATCAGGAGAAATTTGTTTTAAAGAAAAAGTAAATATTCTAACAAAAATTTTACGAGAAAAAGCTTATTTAATACTCATTGGTAATGGGTGAACTCGACAAAAAAGATAAAGATTTTGTCACATTTGAAAATGTCAATAAGGAGTGTGAAAGATACAGATTAAATGAACTTTGAATATGCTTAAAGATTTAATTCTTGTTCAAGGGTTAACTACGAAACAAGAAGCAAAAATATGGGCAAGAATTCTAACAAAACTTGAACAGAATAATAAACTTACATGGGAAATTATGGACAAATTTCAGAGAATCCTAAATCTGAAATGTAATGCCAAAGAAATTCAGGAGAAAAAATATGCATACATAAAGACAAAAGAAAAAGGTGTAAAAAGAAAAATCAACCCATGTTTCATACGTGGAAAGTTACAACTTGGAGATGACTGTCCCGAAAAGAATTCAAAATGGTACAAATGTGGAAAATTAGGATATAGTCACACTGTGAAACTAAAGAAAGGAATAACTCTTACAGGAAAAAATTCATACATAGTCTTGCGACAGAAAAAATAAACATAGAAAACCAAATAAAATTTGTGTATATGAAAAATAATGTGGATGTAAAAATGCTACTAGACAATGGTAGTGATATCCCAATAATCAACAAAGCCACATGAAAAGTAAATACAAAACCTGTATTAGAAAAACTTTGTAAATCACACGTTATGTTTGGTGAGAGATTTTTTATTGGTAAAATAACTTGCAACATTTCATTTCATAACGTGTGTAAAAGCTGAGGTGCATGTGTTAGAAAAACTGCAAACTTATTCAGTACTAAGTGGATAAAATTATTTGAGTTATGGAATTTACCTACTGATGTTTATTGTAAAAATATAAGTGAACAAGTGACTAGTTTAAAAAAAATAAAGGAAAAATTGAAAAAAATGTTTTCCAGATGTTTGGTTGTGATTCTGTATATGTTTAAAGGATTGATTTTTATTTAAGGATTAACAGAAAAAATACCATAGAAATAAGTGCTAAAATCTTAATGAAACTTAAACAGAATCAAAAACTAACAATGTAAAAAATATGAGACAAATGTCAGAGAATCTTAAATCTTACCTGATACTGAGAAAATTTAAGTAAAATAATGAACATAGATCAAGTCAAAGAAAATTGTGATTAAAGAAAAATTAATGTATGTTTCTGATATGAAAGGTTATATCTCAAAGATGACTGTCCCTTTAAGAATTTAAAGTGCTATAAATTGTCAAAAAGTAGGACATAAAAAGTTCCAAGCAAGGAAAATTTCTCACAAAATATTTTGTACTGAGCATTGAGATGGAAAAAATAATTACAGGAAACCAAAGCAAATTTATGTATGAGAAAATTAATAATGTGAATGTAAAAATGCAATTAGACACTGGTAGTAATATCGTAATAATCAACAGAGCCACATGGAAAACAAATGGAAAACCTATATTAAAAAGAATTTTGAAAATCATGTGACATGTCAGGTGAGAAAATATCTATTATAGATGAAATGACTTGCAGTGTTTCCTTTCATAACAAGTGTATAAAAGCTAAGTCTCATGTGTTAAAAATACTACAAATTTATTTGGACCAAAGTGGATCAAGACATTGAAAATGTAGTAAAAGGCTACAAAGATCGTGCTCTGACACCCAAATTACGTACCACAAAAATACAGCTTTGGTCAAAGACAGATACACTATGGTCAAACTCCTCATAGATTTTCAGGTTCAATAAACAAATCTCATTATCTTGTGGTTGTGGATACCTTTACTAAGTAGCCTGAAACATGGAAGTGCAAAAACTTCTATAGTTACAGTGAATGTTTTACATGAACTGTTTGCATGATATAGCATTCCAAATACCATAGTCTTGGATAATGTTCTTAATTGAACAGATTACTGTATTGCTGTATCACTCAAGATCAAACAGACAAGCTGAAATGGTCTGTGGATACTTTTAAGAGAGCTTTGAAAAAAAGCAAGTAATGAATAAGTGAGCAAAAAAGCACACCAAAAATTCTTGTGAGTATCTAATGCCAATCCTAATACACCATCATATATGTCACTGGCAGAATTGACATTCACAAGAAAAATTAAATTAATGTTCAACAAGTTTTATCAGGTCAAAAAAGAATAAAAAACTGGCGAAAGTGTTTTTCAGAGTATATAAAAGTAGAAAAGAAATGTCTAGACACTTAAAGAATTTAAAGTGAATCTAAAAACTTTGTTGGAGTCAGTCTAGAGAATTTTTAACAGACGTCACAGCAACTAGATTAAGCATGACTTTATCTTATAACTGTTAGAAAACAAGTTATAACAGTTGCTAAGCAAATTGGTTCACTGTGTTGTGCTAGACAATTTTTCTTTTCATAATCTATCTTACATATCTATCAGTCTACCATTTGTCCACACTTAAAATATTCCTGCCATATATGGTTTGGTTCTCCTTTCATATATTTGGAGATTCCTGATAAAATCCAAAGAAGAATCAGCAATATTATTGGTCTTGGCTTGAGTTACTTTCCTATTACTGTAAATTTACCTCATTGTGTATTTTTATAAACACTTTCATGATAATTGTTCAGATGAGGTCTTCACTATGGTACCTAGATTTTATGAATATATGCACAGTACTAAATTGACAACAAGGTCTCATCAATTCACAGTTGAGTTAGCTAGGTTTAATCAAGTACTATGCTAACAGTTTGTTTTCCCACACTTCCCACTTATAAAACTGTCTCCCAGTTCCATTCTTTCCAGCCAAATTTAATTTGCATAAATTTAATAAAATATGTAAGACTGCTAAGAAAGTTGGTTCACTGTGTTGTGCTTGACAGTTTTCCTCTGCTGAATCTATCTTATATATCTATACATATCTATATTCATCCATGCTTAGAATATTGTGGCCACATATGGTTCAGTATTCCTGCTATATATTTGGAGATTCTTGATAAAATCCAAAGAAGAATCATTTCATTTTCCCACCACCATAAGGTTGCCTCTCTGAGCCTTTTCTATAAATACTTTCATGGTAATTGTTCAGATGAACTCACTGCTATGTTACCTAGACTTACGACATTCTGGTTGTTGTGTTCTCCAGCTTACTTGAAGTGTCTGTCTTTAGATTTTGTAATATTCTTTAAATTTAAAACGGATTTTATTATTCAATGCTTAGAAGATCTTTCATATCAATTAAGAAGTATCGGTCTTATTGACCTTTGTTCTTCTTTTCTATTTCTTTTAATTAAACCAGACAAAATAAGTGTCAAAATTTCACTATGAGATCTGGTAAAAAAATACTAGAGAAAACCATTCACATCAAAAACACAAGAGAAAACCATTAACATCATCAAAAAATTGCAATATGAACTCTGGTTAAAAAAAAAAAAAAAAAGGGTTATATGTGATTTTTCAGCACTGCCAAACCCAGGAATTGAACTCAAAACTACCAGGAGACTTGGTATGATTTAACTTATGCTTTAATCCACTCAGTTATGCATCTATTGAAATGAGAAAAATTTTACCCCCATAAATACCTCCAACATCCCCTATATCTTGTTCTTTGCCCTTTCTGTTCTGCTCTCATGCAACTCTCTTCACATCAGTGTTTCCATACTTCTCTTAATCATTCTATGACAATGCATGTAACCTGTTCCTCTTTTTCTTCACTCTCCTCTTATACCTCCCTGTGTATCAGTGACAGTAATGTCTTCTTCTATGTGCCCTGTCCCTTCAGGACATAGGCAATCATGGCTTTCCATGTTTTCCTGTCCCTGGTGGCTCTGAGCACGCCTTCTCCAATTACACCACGCAACCCTCATTCCGCCATCCACCTGATTAGTTCCTTCAAATATGTTATCCATTGCATTCCCATCTCTTTTTCCCTCTATCTCGCCTGTTAGTATCAGATTCTCCAAGCCCCCTTCCTCATTGCATGTCCCAGGAACTTCAGTTGTCTCTTCCTGATGCTCAGTATTAATTTCCTTTTTGTTTCCATCATTTCCAAGACCTCATCATTGCTCACATGCTCGATCCATGATATTCGCAGCATCCTTCTGTAGAACCACATTTCAGTTGCTTCAAGTTTTTCCTTCATCTTCGATGATATTGTCCAACATTCAATGGCCTATTGAAGGATGGACAGCACGTAGCAATCCAGTACTGTCTTCTTTGTTTCTAGCAAAATTGTCCTGTTTCTTAATACCTTACTCAATTTCTGGAATGCTTCATTCGCCATGCCAATTTGCCTTCGGATCTCTGTGTCGCACTTTCCGTCTTCTGTTATAACGCTTCCCAGGTATTTAAATTTTTCTACCTGCTTGATTCTGGTATCCCCAACTTATATTTGGCATATTAGGCTGCCCTTTTTACTGATGACCATGCATTTGGTTTTCTTGCAGTTTATTTCTAGTTTTTTTTGTTACTTTCTTCAGCTAGATTCTGTAGGAGGTCATGTAGTTTCCTTTCTGTGTCTTCTATCAGCACTGTATCATCTGCGTACCTTAGCTTGTTTAAACTGTGGCCTCCAATTATGAATCCAGGCATAACTTCTAGGGGTCCTCAAAATATTCTTGCTGTACAAGTTGAACAGATCTGGTAAAAAGACACATCCTTGTCATACGCCCCTTGCTATCTTTGCATATCTACTCAATTCATTACCTGTCTGTATGCAAGTGGTTTGCTGCCAGTAAAGATTCTTGATTACTCTCAAGTCTTTCCCAAATATGTCCAGGCTGCCAAGCATCTCCATCAGTTCTTTGTCATGTATTTTGTCAAACGCCTTCGCATAATCAAAAAAGCACAGGTATAAGTCCTTCTTCATTTGTATTACCCTTTTGGAGAGCATTCTAATCATAAATATGGCATTCCTTGTTCCCATGTCTTTAACGAAACCACACTGTTTTTGTCCTCTCTCTCGCCTGATTCTGCTTCTCACTCTATTCATCAGGATTTGAACGATCAGTTTTGTTATATGGCTCATTAAACTGATGGTTCTGTGGAGTTCACGCTCGTTTTCTCCTGGCTTCTTAGGTAGTGCTATGAAGATAGACTTGCTGAGGTCATCTGGTATAACCCCACTATTATATATTTCATTTATTATTTCAGTAATTTTTTCTATACCAAATTCTTCCAGGGCTGTCAGCAGTTCTATGACTGTGCCATCTGGTCCCACCGCTTTGTTTCTGTTCAGTTTGGCTAGTGCAGATTCCACTTCACACTTTAATATTTCCGGTCCGTCCTCATCTTTGCGTATTATTGGTTGCTCTCTCTTGTCGTGGAAAAGATCTTTTATATATTCTTCCCATCGTTGGAGTATTTCCTCTTTCTCCAAAATGTTTGTTCCATCCTTAGATTTTATACATCCTGTTGAAGAGCAGGTTTTTTGTCGGAGTAAAATGGTTAAAAAAAAATAATAATAATTAAAGGGTTTAGGTTAAAATTCCAAAACAGTGCCAAATATAAAGACAGCACTCTGAAAATGGCTGTAACATGGTCAGTATAACAACAAAGATGATGATGCTTGTCTGAAATGTAAAACCTTCCAACAAAAACATTTCATATTTTTAGCACTGCATTCATCCTTTATTCCATAAAATTGGGGCACTTCGATGTGGCCTAACGATTAGCAAGCTTGTTCTCTTAGAGTGATTATGACTGAGTTCGATCCTTAATTGGTATCCCATACTTTTGGCCTTGTACCACATCTAAGCTACACTTAGAAAATCACCATCTTTTTATCCCACAAAACTGTCTGGCTAATAAATTCCCCATTTCAAAGAATTTATTTTCTTTGCTGCTTGCCCTATAAGTAACAATTTTGGTAATTAAACTGGAATTATTGATTCTCTTTAACTGGATTGAGCAGATTGACTGAACTTGAATTGATTTTCTCTTTTTTTTTAAAAATGCTCAGCTTATGTTATTAACGATTTTGTGAAAGTAATTAGATGATTGTTATTCTGGTTCATAATTACAAATTTTTTTTTTTTTCATATCGAAAGAGTAATTTCTTAATTATAACTTTAAAAGGTTGAGAAAAATGATTACTATTATATTTTTTAATGTTTTGAAGGAAATTTTATGTGAAACTTTCAGAATTTGTTGAGGACAGCACTGAGGGCAAAATATAGAACATCGAAAAAAACCCTTAAGGCTAAGAATAAATATTACAATTTGATTGGTCACTTTTGCATTTATGTCATCAAAAATTTATCCAATCAAAGAGCAGCATAACTGAATTGGTGATGAGAGTACTGTAAGCAGTTGAAGGACAACAATTTGAATAAAAGATGTTGGGATATTGGTCTTTTCCTATTGCTAGCTAAGTTGAAAAATAGGATTTTTAACTGAACAGAGATATGGGTCTTCTCATACTAGTTGATCAGTATTTGAACACTTTTGTATTTTTCTATATTTCTGAGATAAGGTGGTATTTACATTATTTACATTATTTGGACTATTGTCCTCATCTCAATACTAAAGAAAACCATTAACATCCAAAATTGCAATATTAACTCTGGTAAAAAAAAAATATATTTACTGAACATTAGGTTTATAAGTCCCAGAAACTCAGTTGTTCTTCTGAGGGACACATGGCCCAGTGTATATAGACATTGGTTAGTTCCTGTGACTTGAGTTATGAGTTCAATACCAGGCTACAGCAGTGGTGAACAAGTAACTTAGAGAGTCAGGTTAGAGGGAAATAATTCATGACTACCAAGAGAGGCTTTGCACTGGAAATGAGAATGATATACCCCAGTGATCGTAGTAAAGGGTTCAGTTTGAAATTCCTGGCCGGATCGAACATGAAACATTATACAAATGGCAATGAAGATGTTGAACATATTTATCTTCTACCTTGACTGATGCTATATTGATTTTGTATATAAATGAATGTAAAGGCTTGCTCATAAAAAGATACAGTGCTTCTCTTGTTCTTTGATATGAATGTTTTTGCTTTTGCCCCCACCTCCTCAACACACATGCAAACACAACCAATTATCTCATGGTTTTCTTTATCTTTGCTAATGTCAGACACAAATGACAAATATGTCTACACGACACAGTAAATTGCAGTTAATTCGTTATGGCATGAGGCCACTGAATGGGAATTTAGTGATATACTTAAAAAAAATAAAAAGATTGTTTAATAACCAATATATTATGTGAAATAGATGGTCCCTTTTATATTTTTAGACATCTATCAGCCAGTACATTCGAGAATTAACCCCCAAACTGGGGCCAAAACACTATGAAAGTATAAAAATACACTTTTATAGAAAAATATACATTTTTGAAAGAAAAAATATTATGAACAATACATTTTTTTAAGGAAAAAAAACATTACCATAACACATTTTTGAAGAAAAAAAATTATTGCCATAACACATTTTTGAAGAAAAAAAATTATTACCATAACACATTTTTGAAGAAAAAAAATATTACCATAACACATTTTTGAAGAAAAAAAATTACCACCAATACATTTTTGAAAACAAAACTAGAAGACATCTTAATTTTTTTATAAAAAATAAAAATAAAAAAAACATTTTCCATGAAAATCTGATTAAATCAACCTTCTCACTATAACCAAACATTAAAAAAATACCTTAAAACCCCACTTTTTTGGCATTAAATAACCCACAGAGGTTGATATGTTGTTAAACATAAGTGAAAGACCTTCAAGAAATCTTAATAAATAAAAGTGTGCTCTCCAGCAGGGTTTACATCTATGTCTGCCTGTGTAGGAAAAACCACTACTTGATCTAGCAAGCCTCAAGCCACTTGACCACAGAGGCCATCACAGCTGAGCAAGATTCTATTTTCCCTTTTAAGAAAACACACTTACCCATTCAGATTATTTTTATTGAAAGCCTATATCTGTTCAGTTTTATATCTGAAACACAAACATCGCAAGTTCCAAAGAATTAAGATTTATTTTTAATCTGATACTTTTATTACTTAAGCTTTTTGTGAAGCTTTTTCAATGCAATTTGACTCCAGCCAATAAGTGAGATTTGGCCATCTCTTTTATCATTGAGTAATTCAAGAGGGGAAACAACAATAGTGGCCTTCACTACACATATATATCAAAATATTAGTGCATACCATTTGGAGTATAAGCAAATCACGATATCAGTCAACTGTAATACGTGATACACGCTTGGGTAATCATGTCTCAAAAAAGACATGACTGACTGGGTAGAAAGTTTTCCCACTGTAGGTTGCAATTACTTTCTACAGTAGACTGGTTGCAAACCAAGACTATAGAACTCAATCTATCCTGCTATTTAACCCATAGCTGAAGGAAGAAGTGACATATTAATAACTTTTTCAAAGGTATTTGCAATGAAGAAATAACATAACAGAGTTTTTTTATGCTTCTAAGATGAGGTAGTATTTCCACTATTTACGTTATTTAGACTATTTACCTCATCTTTATTGCTGTAATTACGCTGTTTTAGTCGTCGTATGCTTTGGTCTTCTTCAGGTGTTTGGAATTTCAAACCAAACCCTTTATTACAATCTCTCAAGGACACATAGTCTAGTGGATATAGACGTTAGTTAGTTCCAGTGACTTGACCCAAAGAGTTGTAAGTTCAATACCAGGTTACAGTAGTGGTGAACAAAAGCTAAAGGGAGATAACTACAAGGCTGCCAGAAATGGCATTGGACATGGAATGAGAATGATATGCCCCAGGGATCATAATAAAGGGTATGGTTCAAAATTCGTAACACCTGAAGAAGGCCAGGACATACAATAGCCAAAATGTTGTAATAATGGCAATAAAGAAGAGGATAGTAGTCCGAATAATGCAAACAGTGTAACATAGTAGAATTGCTGATTCTACAAATGTAGTGATTCCTAGCAGAAAATAGACAATGCTAATCTGTCAGATTACTTTGAAATCCAGCAGATGAAGCCTGGTCCTGCTTTTCACTTCAACACTGATAACAGACATATAATATTTTGTATTGTAGGAGGTGCATTATAGTATGAGGTGGTATCAAGTGGTCACTTATCTAATTACTAACCAATTGTTTAACTTTTGTGATTATATAAAACCGGTGTTTCACTGTGATATCTAAACTTGTTTATAAATGAAACTTTGTCTCTCTGTGTATGTGTGTATCCGTTACCTATAGACTCTGAAACAGCTGAACCGATTTTCTTGAAAATTTACACAGTTGTACTATAAACGTCTGCGAGTGTTCTTAGCTAGGTTTTGTGTTGAGGTACCCCTGGTAAATATTGAAAATTGATCATCGAAAAAATCAGGTTATAGAAGGAGTGGTCTGATTTTAATCAAATTTGATACACTCATAGACAAAGACATAAGAAATGATATTCAAAAGTTTCAAGGTTGCAGTTCTTACAATCGTGCAGAAAATTTGATATCGATACCAGGAAATCAAAATTTGACTTACATCCATTAACTTTTCTTTCAGTCTACGGTTTCACTTTAACTGGAAACAACTATTGCTTTTTAGTCTTTCGTGTCAACATCCAAAGAGTCTGAGCTCCAGGACCATGGATTAGTTTTAAAGCTTTCATTACACCCGAGCAATGCCGGGCTATACTGCTAGTAGCCATATACCTAAACAAGCAAGAGGGCTGTATGCAGCTTTTAAAAGATTTTTTGACAAAGCTGATTCCAAAATTTGGTGCAGCTTCACAATTGAGCGCACCAAGAGCCATGATGTCTTAAACTTTATCAAGAAAATCAGATACAAGTGTCCCAATACTATTGTTAAAGTGCACCTGGACTGGGGACAACAGCGAAAACATCTTACCTGAGCTAAGAAGTAAAAAAAACTTGACTGTTTCTCAAATAGTTTAAAGTACCCCTTTCCTGATGAAAGTACCATATTTGACAGCATATAGGATATACTTTGTTTTTACTAAAAATACCTTTTAAAATTTCCCTGTGTTTTTATGCCAGTTGTAGGTTCAAAATTCATGATAGTGGGTGAGTAGATGCTGTTCTAGTGGGTTGGTGTAACTTTCTATTGGTTTATTGAGTCTAACCCTCTAGAACTCTATTCACTCTTACTTAATTATCTGAATAAGGTGGTATTTGGCTTTTTATTTTCTATATATCTCTTTCCCTAACTCTTGCAAACCGTAAATTGTCTGATGAGGTACTATTAAAAGTACTGAAATATGACCGCTCTTGTGTAGCAGTGAAAAGATGTTTTTATTAGAAAAAACCAAGAATAAAAATATTACTATAAATGTTGCTCTACTACATATTGAGCACTTTTAAAAACTAAATGCTACAAACTGTCGATTGTTACTTCATTAAATCTTACCTTTACTAACATATATATATATATATATATATATATATATACACTTACAATTGTTTGGGATCTGTATCTCATTACCAGGGTTTCAACCATTAGGTCTCTTCAGGCATGGACACAGAAAAACCAATGGGTGCTGTCCTAAATTATAAACACCAGAAGGAAGAGTAATAGTAGCAGAGGAGTAGCCTAAAAATACAAATTTTAAGTGGGGAACAGGAATTATCCACTACTAAAAAGGGGTAGCAGGCTAAAGAAAAGTACAATTTCCTTACAGACAGACCTTACACAAAAGTGGGTGGCCTGAAAAAGAACCATCAAGAAAACCCTGTCCAGCTAAATTAGTTTACATTTTCAGAAGATTGGTTGAAATTCCTAGGGTGGCCTCAAACTTTTTGCTTCTAGTTTGTGCATATGTGTGTATATATATGATTGTTCAACATTAATTTGGTGATGTATTTAAAGAAAATAAAATAAGCTGAAAAATGATTAAATATGTCTCTCCTTGACATCTCATTGTCAGTTCTCTTCTGAATTAAATCTACAAAACAGAGAATGATAAATTCATTAAAGGCTTTAATTTGTTCTTGATTGTAGATGTTCTTGCCTATGAGGAAATCATCTCAGTACTTCACAAAATAGTAATCTAAAGGAGAGGTTGTGTGCAGTGGACCAGTATAATAAAGGCTCCCTCTTCAGCATAATCAATATTAGTTATACAATTTTCAAAATAGGAGAGCAGATGTTCTTATACAGTGTTTCTATTTTTATTCACTGAATTTGGTTGTGTTTGAGTTGTAAATGCATTCTTTTAACTTTTTCTGCATATCCTTTGATTGTTGAACTATTTTGAAGGAAGCCTTGAGGAATCAAAACTAATTCTATTCTATCAAATGAATATGATAATCTTCTCGAAATGATAGTATGGATTTATTGGTATTTTTCTCCAAATTTCCACGATGAGGATTTATCAGTATTTAAAGTTTGACTGATGTAATGCCTCAACATTTCAGCAGTTATTATTTCCAACCTTCTTCAGGTGTCGATCGATCTGGTTAACTTCCAGGAAATTTCAAACTGAAACCTTTATTCAGTCTACAGGAGTAGATTGTTTTCATTTCACTGTCTATGTTTCGAGGTATCCCATCTTGTTCTTAGTACTGATTAAACTTAGTTACTCAACTTAATTGTTCAGTTATTGTTTGTCCTGTTTCCATTGAGTCTTAGTGAAGTCGGTGACATGATAACTGAGAATTCAATCCGGACAAACAATAATTGAATAATTAACAAAGACAAGATATTCTGAGAGATTGACAGGGGAATGAGAACAGTCAATCCCATAGATTGAATAAAGGTTTCAGTTTCAAATTTCTTGATAATTATCCAGATCTACAGAAACCTGAAGAAGGTTGAGGGCTCGGCAGCCAAAAAGTTGTAATTGGACACAATAAAAATGAGGATGTTAGTATGATTGTAAATAATGTAAATATTTGTTTCTTGTCTGCAACTATCCATTCTACTGATGTCTTGAATTCTTATCAAAAATCCATTTTTTCTTACTGAATAAGGATATGATACAAAAACTGATTAATTTAATATCATTGAAGATAATTACAGATATGTATTTCTTGGATGCTTTTTGGTTTTTTGTTTGATTTCAATCCAACTCATTTTTCTGATTTTCTTTTTCTTGCTAATTGTTCTTAAATGATTTCAAATGACGCTAATCAATGTTTTTTCTCCAATTTGATCTTGCTTGCAAAGAAATGGTCTAGACAGCTGTAAAAATGAAGAAGGTTGCGGGAATTAGTAGCATGCAATGAATTCTGCGTTTTCAACTGATTCAACTTCATTAATGTCATTTTTGCGACATGACAGCAGGCAGTATCATTGTTTGAATTTTGAACACTCTATTTGAAGCTGCTCTAAACCTCTCTAGGCATTGTTTAACAACTTTGAAGAAACCATGTTTTTAAATTGTTTTACCCCAAGCAAATCGATATTGCAAGGGATAACAGGATTCAAGAAGATAGGGATGGTGACTGACATTACATTTAAAACTGGCATAGAAGTAAGAAGTTATACTAAAAAGTATTCACTATATTGTTCCAAGGATTATATCATTATTTCAATTGATGTTTTGACCTCTCATACATATCCAGTCATTGTACAGACTTCATGTGCTATCTCCTTTCAGGATGTGGGTGATCATAGTTCTCCATAATTTCTTATCCTTTGTTACTCTAAATAACATTGTCTTTTTACTATTATTCCTTTCCTTGTACTGCCATTCATTTGCATGAGCTCATTAGGAAGAACTATTTCTCTCAGTCCTTCTTCAGTATGTTCTGTGAGTGTCTGATTTACCAAGCTCTCTTTCTACATTATATATTCCAGGAATTTCAACTCTCTTTCTGTTTCCATTTTCCTTTAAACTTTCATGCTCTATCCATAGTATTATCAGCATCCTTCTGTAGAACTACATCTCTTTTGTTTCAAGTTTTCTCTTCATATGTGAAGAAATTGTCCAGCATGGTGATCAGAATAGAAATCTATCAAACTTGGGACTATATGTAATCATTCAGTCAGTTAGTTAAGTGCTATACATGAAACACGATTGGGCAATCATGTCTCAAAAGAGACATGACTGACTGGGCAGAAGATTATCCCGCAGTAGTTTGCCATTGCTTTCTGTGGTAGACTGGTTGCCAGCCAAAGCTATAGAACCCAATCTGTCCTGTTATTTAACTCATAACTGGAAGGAAGAGACGGATTAATACCTTTCCCAAGGGTATTTGCACGTAAGTGAATGCAATGAATTCAACAGGAATTTGAACTCAGCTCCCTGATTTCTCGTTCCGAGCTGATATCCACTGCACCACAATGCACAGAAAGCATGAAAATATGTATTTGTTTAACAAATCTTTCCTATGATATGATTAGATATAAATAGCTAAGTGATAAACAGTTAATAATTCACAATAGTGCTAATTTTTCAAATAGTTTCATCATAATACCTATCTTAAATTTAATATATTTTCTGCCAGTCAAAGGAAGACTAATTGCAGAAAATTAATATAAAAATTGTTTGTGTCGAATGAATAAAATTGTTGGGGCTTTTTACCTTTGAAAAGTTCTTCGCATTAGAAATAAACTTTTATTTTTAACTTATGCAGTATTATATTGTTATCTATTATTTTTTCATTGCTATTATAATAACTTGTAATATGATGTGGTACCATAATAACTTGAAATATTTTATATATTATATATTATAATAACTTGAAATATTATGTGGTACTATAATCGCTTGAAATATTATGTATTATAATCACTTGAAATATTATATATTATAATATATATTATATATTATAATAACTTGTAATATTATGTGGTACCATAATAACTTGAAATATTTTATATAATATATATTATATATTATAATAACTTGGAATATTATTATTATTATTTTTTCATTAAAGTTTATGCATCTTGGGGATGACAAACTTAATTTGGCAGGAAGCTTCTGATTGGGTGGTTTTGTGGGTCATGGAATCACCTCTTAATTGCAATTTTTTCTAAGGTCCACCCTGATTTAGGGTGGTAGCACCTGTTAGGGTCCCAGCTATGTGCAAAGTGTTCATTCACAAACTTGGGTCAAAATGCTATGAAAGTATAAAAATATATTTTTATAGTAAAAATACCAGTAATGCATTTTCATAATTTAAAAAATTAAAAAATTACCAGTTTTGTAAAAAAATAAAATAAAATAAAAGTTAAAATATTATCAGTCATACATATTTATCCTACAATTTTTTTAATTAAACTGTATTTCAAAATAACTTCAGAAAAACTACATCATAAAACACCCATCACCACCTATAGTAATGCACACAAACAAGTATGCACATCTAAGCTGAGTATCATGTGTTGTAGTAGGAATGTCATTTAAAATCAGTGTCCTATAAAATGTTTTATTTGTTTTGAGGCGTCAGCAAATATAAAGCTTTAATAAAAAAAAACAAAGGCCATTCAAGTTGTTGTAATAATAATGAAGAAATAATGAAAAAACAATATAATATTGCATCATGAGGAAACAAATTGAAATTTATTTTTAATATGGAAAAAGGTTTTTCTAAGAGAAAATTTTTGGTTCTATTCATTAGCCAGAAATAATTTTATATCAGAATTTTTTCTAATCATTCTTTTTACAAATGAGCCGAAGAATATTAAGTTTAAGATAATTATGATCATCTAGATGTTTCTGTAACCAATAAAATTACAGAAAAGATAAATTGGTCAAATACCCGTCTTACATCCTCTCTAAGAATTGTATATTGTCCCTGAATTTGATGGGGATGTTTATGGATCACTTCATTGTACTTCAATTTAATATCGCCTGTCATGTGGTATAGAAAGTGTGTCATTTAATGTCAGTTAAATTTATGATGAAAAGTATTTGAAAAAAGATAATGAAATCAAATTGCTACCAAACTGTTTATGTAACCAATCAAATCACAGAAAATTGTCATTGAACAAATACTCATAAACTTTCCTGCTAATTATTACATATTGACCCTGATTTTGATAGGCTCTATTTTGACCATTCCTTTTTTTTTCTTCTTTTGTCATTGTTGTGGAGTAGTTTTTGCACTGAAGATTATAAAGCAGGCTATGTCAGTTGCTAATCGACTTAATGCACCCAAAATGTTAGGAACTTGGTAATCTTCCACTGAAAGCTGATTCCTTAGTATTCGACTAACTGCCAACTAATATCAACTGCCTAGTAGTTCTATTGAACTCCAATAGAACTCTAAAGAACTTTCCAAGAACTTCCTGTTAACTCTTATTAATATAGGAGGGAGAGTCCATTATCTGAGGAATAGGTGTGTTTCCCATAACACTAACCATTCAAGGTACAGATAATGATGCAGGAGCAGTTTATCGAAATATTTGAAGAAGATAACAAGTAACCCTAAACTCAAACAAGTTGATTGTAATCATTGGGGAAGCATCCTCTTGGGAATTGGTTCATGGGAAGAAGCTGCTCAAATAAAACTTCCATCTAACCAATGAAACATGAAAGGAATGAAGATGGCAGGTCTTAGCTGTGAAGGAAATATTCAGCATTTATTGACAGCAAAGCCAATGCTACAGTCAGCCAAGATTTATAAAATCTTTGTTAAAAAATGTTTTCAGGAAAATAGGTTTTTCAAGTTCAGTAGCTGTTATCACTCTTTCCAGTATTGACAGGGATATCTTTTCTAACCTTTTGCTTAGAGTAGTGTGAAACATCAACATCTTGTTTATATCATTATTTTCTCTTTAAAGTACATGTGACAGCCATTTTACTTGTCGCTGTTTTCAAAAGGGGGTTTGCTACAGTGTATGTAACTTGGCAGGTTTGAGCCATGATGTTCCTGGGTGTGACAGTAAACTGCATCCGACAGCAAGATCTCTGATTGGGAGGTTGAGGAGCATGGAACCACCACTTAATTGCTGTTCCCAGGCCCACCCTGACCTGGAGTGATAGCACCTGTTAGGGCCTCAGCTATGGGCAAATAGTTAACCCCTAAACTGGGGTCAAAACACTATGAAAGTATAAAAATAGACTTTTATAGAAATATATACATAAAAATAGACTTTTATAGAAAAATATACATTTTTGAAGGAAAAAAATATTGACAAAATACATTTTTGAAGGAAGAAAAATTATTACCAGCAATACTTTTTTGAATACAAAAGTAGAAGACATCTTCAATTTTTCAAATAATAAAAAAAAGAAAAAATTTTTTATCAAAATCTTACTAAATCAACTTTCTCACTATAACCAAACATTAAAAAAAATACCCTAAAACCACACCTTTTTGGCACCACAGAGGTTCATATGCCATTAAACAAAACTCAAACTTAGCCATGAAGGTTAGAACTAAGGAATGTAGTTTGTCTAAACACTTGGTGCTACTATAGCATGAGGTCTACATCAATATATTGTCTATCCAGGTGCATTGTAGAGGTCTACCATGCCCCTCCCCACAAGTGGCCATTATGTGGATCCAGCAACAGGAAAACAAACTCAGACATTTGAGTGATTGTGGTTGGATGCTAAAATGATGATTCTGAAGAAAATGTGAGGTGTTGGTTGCCAACTGTTAGTCACATCTTGATCAATTTTGCTGGGAGATGAGAAAAAATTTTAATGATCTTCTTGTGTCATTCCTAAAAGATATACAAAGTGCTTTTTGCTAAAATAAATATATGTATTTTATTTGATAGCATGTTTATTTTTACCTCTCTACCTTTTAATATAAAGAGTATATAGTTATATAAATATTAATACAAGGTTTAAATAAATATGTATACACATACAATATTAGGCTAACAGCTATATCACATTGAATACACTGGTTCTCGCTTGATCACCGAAGTTAAGCAACGTTGAGCCTGGTCAGTACTTAGATGGGTGACCGCTTGGGAATACCAGGGGCTGTAAGCATTTAGGACGGACGTGCGTTGTGGTGCAGTGGATATCAGCTCTGAAAGAGAAATTGGTGAGCCGAGTTCAAATTCCAGTTGAATACCCTGCATTCACTTAAGCACTGGTACCCTTGGGAAAGATATTAACCCATTCCTTCCCTCCAGTTATGGGTTAAATAACAGAGTAGGACTGCCCTTAAAAACAAATCCCAAGGAATCTTGGTATTCGAAAAAGAAAAAAGTATTACTAGACACACAACTTATATAAAAACAACAATAAATTGTTGAAAGAAAAAGGTATGAACAGCAATAAATAAATAAAAAAAAAAATAGCTGGCAATAAATGACCTGCCGAGGTTGATATACCATAAAACAAAACAACCAACCAACAACATACAATATTATAGTTTGATGTTGCGATTGACCTCACACTATATTGAGGTCGATCTGATGCTATATTCGCCCCGAACACTTTCCATAGAAATAGAATGGGGCTATTAGGTGCTAGTGTTTAGGCGCCAGTTGAGTTAGGCCCAGCCATTTCGGTGCTAGCTGATTTGGCGCTTACTGGGCGTTTTAACATTAGAAAAAGATTGTTTATAAATTCAAAACCATTTAATAAATTTGGATTTACTAGCACTAGCAATATTATTTTATTTAAACTTGGGTAATATAATTACCTTGTATAGATGAGCATTTGATCTTAAAAACAAGTTCATAAAAATGTAAAAACATTCACTAAAACTGTACACAGCTTTATTTAGTCCATTTAGTAATTATGAGCAAGGCTTCTCAAGTACTCGACAGCATCCATGTTTTCAAATCTAAGAACAGTTTCATGTATTTTTCCGTCTACATCTCCATACTTTTTAGTTTTTGTTTTATTATGTTTTTATGTAAGCTGAACAAACAGCTAAACGAGGAGAGAGAGCTAGTTTTCCTGTTTATATATATATATATATATATATATCATCTTTCAATTTATAATGGATATATGGTAATTTTCTCCATACAGACAGATTTATAATTAAAAGAATGTTCTTAAGATTTATAAATAAAATAACATTTATAAATTTTAAAAAATTGTTTTGGCACCAGAACAGCCATCGTCAAATAGGCTGGCACCAAATTAGCTGGTTCCTAAATGGCAACGCCCAAATGGCTGTGCCAAAATGTACTCGACTCAGTAATAAAGCAACAAGAGGCTCACAATATTTCACCTGTGGGGAAAAAGGTTGTAGGGCAGAAAACAATCCATCATCCATAAGGATGGGTTGTTACTTAAACTCAGAAAGCTGTGTTAAAATAATTAAGTTTAAAAATTAGCAACAAAAAATAATTAATTTTAAAAATTAGCAACAAAAAAATAATTAATTTTAAAAATTAGCAACAAAAAAATAATTAATTTTAAAAATTAGCAACAAAAAAATAATTAATTTTAAAAATTAGCAACAAAAAAATAATTAATTTTAAAAATTAGCAACAAAAAAAAATAATTAATTTTAAAAATTAGCAACAAAAAAAATAATTAATTTTAAAAATTAGCAACAAAAAAATAATTAATTTTAAAAATTAGCAACAAAAAAATAATTAATTTTAAAAATTAGCAACAAAAAAATAATTAACTTAAAAATTAGCAACAAAAATAATTAATTTAAAAATGGTTCCCATTTTAATTGAATCAAGACAATCAGTTCAGTAGCTCCTGTTGTGTGTTGTATCATTTAATATCATCTGATTTAATATGAATTTTTTCTTTTCTTTTGGGAGGGTCAGCAAGCATAAACAGTAATAAAAAGAAAATATCATAGGAATTTTCATGTTATAATAGCAATGAAGAAATAATGGAAAAATAACACTTTATAAAGAAGGAAAAAATAGAAATTTACTCCTATCATATCTGGGCAATGTTATATAATGTCACCGGATCTGGGAAAACAATGAGGAACACATATTTATGAAAATAATCTCTTATGTTTCTATTCTTTGTCAGCAACGTTTGTGTGTCGCTTCATTGACATTATCTATGGCTCGATGTATCTGGCGGTCTATTGTTTTTCAAACCAGTTGCGGCTTGTGTATTTTTTTGTTGTTGTACATTGTTGACATAATCTACTGCTGCATATATATATATATATATATATATATATATATTTCATCCACTTTTGTGTCCTTTGTTAACCTTATCTACAGCCAGATGTGCCTGTCAATCACCCTTGCCATTCAAGGTAATATATTACAGTCAACACTGGGATATTTTTCAAAAATAGTTGGAAGAAAAATTTTAACCAGCATTACTGTAAATCTGATTTTTAGAGCAAAAAAAAAAAAGTGTTCTTCTTGAACATGAAATTGTTATTTGAGACCTCTGTCTTTAGACAGAGAACATCTTAGTCAGGGCTCAGTTTACAGATAGAGACTTGACTGAGAAGATTAAAGCAGCTACATATGTGGGTGCTGGGAAAATTTTGATACTTAGCCTAAGTGTTCATGCTCAGATCCCCATGTAAAACTCGATCACATGTCTAACAGGCTTCCCAATCCAGCCATCCTTACCAGCTGAAATGATATGCAATAAACTATCCTTTTCAGAACAGCACTTCTCAGTGACTACAAAACTGTCCTTTTCAGGACACAATACTCTACAGCAACTGCCAAAACTTTTTTTTCATGACAACACTCCCCAGCATCTGCCGAAACTGTTCCTTTTCAGGACAATACTCTCCGGCAACTGCCGAAACTGTTCCTTCTCACCCTCTACATGAGCCCAGATATCTTTTAGTGCGCAGTAACCTTATTTTTGATTATGTTTTTACTTTAATGAAAACCAATTTGGCAATATAGTTTTTACTCAAGTCTTCTGCTTGCTTGCTTTATCTTCCCTCATTCAATATCTGTTTGTGGGCCAAAATACCACCCACAACACTGCCAATGTGAAACACATTTCAAAGACAAAAATTTCCAGTTCTATTTATTGGAAACAAATAATTCTTTTATTAGAATTTTTTTCTTACAAACGTTGCAAAAATTCTTACAATGACATCAATTTATCAAAACTTTGTAGAATTTTTCTCAACGTGTGTTACCTTATCATCTAAAGGGCATAATATTGCCTACTGATATTCTTTAGTCTTTAAAGAAATGTACAAGTATAAAAGCTGACTACAGGTTTATTTACAAGTTTTTGTTATTAAATGAGGTATTACTGTGTTTTGTTATTAAATGAGGTATTACTGTGTTTTGTTATTAAATGAGGTATTACTGTGTTTTGTTATTAAATGAGGTATTACTGTGTTTTGTTATTAAATGAGGTATTACTGTGTTTTGTTATTAAATGAGGTATTACTGTATTTATTACTGTATTTATTATGAATAACACAAAGATTAAATAAACTTACTAAAAGTTAGTAGCATTTTTCTCTATGGTAGGCAACCCCAAGGCTACACTATGCTGCAGTCTGCACCAGCTACCTTCCTGCACATGTCACAGTTACTGACCATCTGCTATGTCTACTTAAGGCCTCTCCTCACCAAACAGCAGAAATGAATTACATTTCCCTATTCCTGATGGCTCTGAGCATGTCTTCTCCTGTTACACCATGCAACCCTTGCTCTATCATCCACCTGATTAGATCCTTCAAATATGTTCTCCACTGCTTTCCTCTGTCTCCTTTTCCCTCTATCTGGCCAGTCAGTATCAGGTTCTCTAATCCCTCCTTCCTCATTGCATGTCCCAGGAACTTCAGCTGTCTCTTCCTGATGCTCAGTATTAATTTCCTTTTCATTTCCATCATTTCTAAGACATTGCAATTTTCTGCGTGACGTCTTTTGGGAAAAGGTAATTTGCCTACCTGTTGAGGACTACACCTCTGAGGTTTCCTCCTGGTTGAAAACTTGCTTTGATACTCTCATCTTACTTCTGCAGCCTGTCAGTCAGGATAAAATTATACTATCTGTTCTCAAATACTCACTTCCTGCTTGACGGCCGAGTTTGGAAGCAATGACCAGCAAAGATAAGCTTCGTAACCCAGTTACCCCATAAGTGGGGGATGGGTCATCTTTGACCAGTGGCCTGAGTGTATGCACTCAGGTTCCCCACTTTAAAAACTCTTTGTGTCACAACTCACTTCAGTGGAGGAGTAGGGTAAATCTCGGATCAAAGTATAGTATCTGTTCTCAGATACTCACTTCCTGCTTGCTGTTCATCTGGAAACAATGACCAGCTATGACAAGCAATGATCAGCTAAGATTAGCTTTGTACACAGTTACCGTGTAGGCAGGGGACTGGGTAATCTTTAACCAGTAACCTGAGCATTCATGTCCAGGGTCCCCATTTTAAAAAATTTGAGCTTATTTCACATCTCACCTCAGGGAATACAGGTAAATACCATTCTCTTCTACCTGCTCAGTTGCCATTGCCTGCAGGAATCACTTCTTCAGGCTATAATGGAGCCACGTGTCTTTCCATAATAGGCGCCTTTTTACTTCTGCACGTAATGAGTGTAAGAGGATCCTTAATGATGCTAAGCTGTTGTTTGCTGATGGAATGAAGCAGCATATAGTAGCCTTCAAGTTCAGCTCCAAAGACTACTGTCAATTCTTCAAAAATGTGTTAAACAACAGCAAATTCACCATCTCTCTTTTAATCAATAAATTTGAGGTTCTCACAGCCATGGCGGACAGGGCCGAGTGCTTTGCCTGCAGATTCTCCACATAGAACTGAGGCTTAACTGAGGGATGTATGCATGATCCCCCCACTCTCTGGTCTCTAACATAATTTCAAAGCTTGACCCCCAAAAGTTGAGTGGAGGTGATGGAATCCCGGTCATCATCATGAAGAAATGTGCCCCTGATCTCTGCTTTGTTCTTTCCAAACTCTATAATGCTTCTCAGCTTTCTGCTTTTCTACCTGCTGTTCAACATCCTACAGACAGACAGTATGGCTTCAGCTTTGCCAGGTCTACTGCTATGTTAATGACTATCACTGAGTACATATACCAGGGTCTCAATAACATTGGCAAAGCAAGAGTTGTTGGCATGCTGACCTTCTGCACAAGCTACAAGGCTATGGTATAACTGGATGCTTGTTTGATTTGATCCAATTGTTCCTGTCAAATCATGTAATGAAGGTTGTTTTGAATGGACATGCCTCCAGATCCTATCACACAAATGCAGGTGTCTCCCAGAACTCTATCCTAGATCTGACACTCTTTCTGATATTTATCAATGCTCTCCCTGATGTGATCAAATCCCAAGTAGGCATTTATGCTGATGACACCACCATTTACTCCCACCTCAGTAAAAAATCTGCCAAGACTGACAAAGATCACCTCACTGCTGATCTTGAAATGGACCTCAAATCTGTGGTAGGCTGGAGTCAGAAATGGATCTTTAATTTTCAAAGCTTTCAAAACAAAGCTGTTATCCTTTAACCACCATAGACAATCCCTTTTACCCCAAATCAGCATGGATCAAGCTAGTCTCTCGCAAAGCAATACACTGCGCCTCCTTGAACTCACTCTCTCAGCCGACCTCAAGTAAAATGACTTCATTGAATCAATAGCTAAAACTACTGCTAGGAAGGTTGGGTCACTGTGTTAGTTGAGGAAGTTTTTCTCGCTCGAATCTATCTTAGACAAATACAAATCAACCATCATATTGTGCATTGAATACTATTGTCATATCTGGTCAGACACTCCTGCTATTCTTTTCAGAGTTCTCGGCAGGATCCAGAGGAGAATCTGCAAAGTAATCAGTCCTGACCTGGCAGCTTGACTCCACTTACTTTCTCACCAATGGGGTGTGGCTTCCTTCCGTCCTTTCTACAAATGGTTTTACAGCTTCTACTCTGATAAGCTTAGCTCTCTAGTGTCCCCTCTATATGAATTTACTCAAGCAACTAGACTGGTAACAAGGTCTATTGAGCAGGTGAAGAGGCTCATCACTTGTTCCCTGTTTAGGATGTGGTTTCCAGCTTTCTCTTTTCCAATCTTTTCACTCTTACGTAGCCCCCTGCGCATCAGTGGCATTATCGCTTTGCTCAGGGTGATATGATTAAAAAAAAACAAAATAGATCCCACCCTTTTACTGTCAAAACAACCAAATGCAGCTATCACTTCTACTTCATCAGCTTCTTATCTCACACTTCCCACCTGTGGAACTTACTTCTGTATACTTTTTTTTTTTTTTAATCATCTCACCCAAGCAAGGCATTCCACTGCCACTATTGTGCATGGGGCTACATAGGGGAAGGTAAAGAGAAGGAGTGGTTAGACATAGGGAATGTCGGGAGGAAGGTGACAGATGAGTATGGATACCAAGGATGAGGGCTGGGCAGATGGGAAGAGTGTTTGATAGAATGGGAGCAGGTTAGTGTGTTAGGAGGTGTCTATTGACCTTACATTTAAACTCCTGGAGATTGTAGCCATCGGGGAAGCAATCGTGTGGAAGAGAATTCCACAGTTGGGAAGTGCGAGGAAAGAAACTGTTGGAGTAGAAGTTACGGCTGCATTTTATCGGTTTCACTGTAAAAGGGTGGGATCTAGTTGCTAATCTAGTATCTCGTTCAAATTCGTATTTAGGGGGCATCAGTGATCTAAGTTTATTGGAGCAGAAGCCGTGAAAGTATTTATATAAGAGACACAGGGAAGCCATGTCACGCCGGTGGGAGAGAGACTGCAGGCGGTCTGCCAAGTTGGTATCTATCACATTGCAGACCCTCCTCTGAACCTTATCGAGAAGCCCGAGGAGAATAGCAGGGGTACCCGACCAGATATGGCAGCAGTATTCAATGCACAGGCGGATGGTAGATTTATATATATGCAGGATAGATTTAGACGGAAAAAACTTCCGGGCCCTACACAGAGAACTGACTTTCATCGCAGCAGATTTAGCAATGGATTCGATATAGTCATTCCATTTGAGGTCCGCTGAAATTGCGAGACCAAGGAGGTGTAGTGTTTTACTCTCTGGGAGGCAAGCCTGGTCCATGCTAATGGGAGGTAGGTGAGATTGTCGATGATGGTTAATTGAGAGTAGCTTTGTTTTAGAAGCATTAAAATTTACTAGCCATTTCTTACCCCAGTCGAATATGGATTGGAGGTCTTTTTCAATCTCGGCTGTGAGGTTAGCTTTGACGCCTACACCAGATTTTTGAAGGAGGCGAGAGTAAACTGTGGTGTCATCGGCATACAAACCTATTTGGGCTCTTATGGAATCAGGGAGATCATTAATGTATATCAGGAAGAGTGTAGGACCTAAGATGGAGCCTTGGGGGACACCTGCGTTTGTATGGTAGTTCTGGGAGGCATGTCCGTTTAATACCACCTTCATTGTGCGGTTAGAGAGGAATGACTGGATTAGTTCAACCAAATGTCCAGTTATACCATAGCTCTGCAGTTTACATAGAAGGCCAGCATGCCAAACTCTTCCCTGACAGTTACAATCTCCAAAAGTTTTAATGCAACACCAGTTACCACCCCTTATCTACCTTGAATCCAATCCTTTCCATAACAATCCCTGTATCTTGTTCTTCTCCCTTTTCATTCTACTCTCACATAACTCTCTTCACACCGTTATTCCCATCATTCTTTTACACTCTTTGTAACTGGTTTTTCTTTCTCTTCACTCTCCTCGTATGTAGCCCCTTGTGCACTAGTGGCAGTATTGCCTAGCTTGGAGTAAAATGATTATAAAAATAAGTTTGACTTGTGATTAAAATTGCACTGAATTAATTGCTGATGTATTTTATACTTTAGAAGCTACCCTACATAAAAATATAAATGCTGAATACAGACTTACTTTCAGTGTGATTGCTATTAAGCAAATGCTGTGTAAATTCAATCAAAATAATGCAAGGAGTACATTCTTATAGAAAAATCATCAACATATCCTTTATCTCCCCACCAATATACAGTACTGTGCAAAAGTATTAGAACAAGAACTATTTTATCTTTTATAAGTCATATTGACAGAAAATAAACAATTTAATTAAAGTAATTTGATTTCATTTACTCATCAAATGCTTTAACAAGAAAAAAATACTTGTTACAAAATAAATTTAATATTGAGTATAATAGCCATTTGCTTTGAAATAATAAAATAATTGCGACAATTTACCAATCGCACCCTATATATATATATATATATATATATATATATAGTACTGTGCAAAGGTATTAGGACAAGAACTATTTTATCTTTTATGGGGCATATTGACAGAAAGTAAACAATTTAATTAAAGTAATTTTATTTGATTTACTCAACAAATGCTTTAACAAGAAAAAATAGTTGTTACAAAATAAATTTAAATTTAGATTTATCAATGTTTTAATCCAAAATATCCCAGAGATGTTCAATAGGATTGAGATCAGGGCTTTGTGGGGGTCAATTCAAATTCCGAAGCCTTCTTTCCTCTTCCTTTTTAGTTAACTAATTCTTACAAAGGTTTGGCTTTTCACCCTGTATTTGAATTTAAGTGAGGTTTTTAGGAAAATCACTCCTGCCCTAACACATGAATTTTTGCACACTACCGGTAGTGTGCAAAAGTGTAAGGACAGGGGTGATTTTAAACTTTATTTTGATGCCTCATAAAAGATAAAATAGTTCTTGTCCTAATACTTTTGCACAGTACTGTAATATTCTTTGTAAAAAACTTAACTTGTTGGTAGGGAGCATCAAATCTTAAATGACATATTTTGCTTACTACCTACATTTTCATGATTACTTTTAAATACTTTGACTTTTCTATTTCAGATAAATTCCAATTGTTAAAGTATTTCTTCTAGGTGCTATGTACCTTCAGCATGCAGACAATCATGGCTCTCCCTAATTTCCTATCCATAGCATATCTTTGCTTCATCATTTTAATATCCCTCCCACTCTTTATTCTGACATCAATTTATAAAAACTCATATTATCATAACTCATTAGATAGGCTATGCACTGTTTTCCTCTGACCCATATGTCTTCAATTGCTTAAAAGTCAAATTTTTCAGTGCACTTTCCTCTTATAGGACTTCCAAGACATTTACACTGTTTACATTATTCAGACTGTTGTCCTCATTTTGGTTGCCATTTGTATAACGTTTTGGTTGTTGTACACTCCGGCCTTCTTCAGGTGCTATGAATTTTGAACCAAACCCTTCATTATGATTATTGGGGTACATCATTCTCATTCCTTGTGTAAAGCCTCTTTTGGACATATGACCTAGTGGATATAGACGTTGGTTAGTTGAGGGAGAGTAATTGGTTAGTTCCAGTGATTTGACCCAAAGAGTTGTGAATTTAATACCAGGCTACAGCAGTGGTGAACAAGTAACTTAGTGAGTCAGGTTAGAGGGAGATAATTCATGACTACCAAAAGAGGCTTCACACAAGAAATGAGAATGATTGTAAATTTCTAGCACCTGAAGAAGGCCGGCACGTACAATAGCCAAAATGTCATATAAATGGCAACCAAGATGAGGACAGTAGTCTGAATAATGTAAGTCCTGTAAATAGTACCTTATCTCAGAAATATACACAAATATTGTAAGAAATTTTTATTGTAAAATTATTTTCAGTCCATTCTGATTACAAAATCATTTTCAATGCATTCCTAAAGTAAAATAATTTCTAAAGCTTTCAAAAAGCAAAACAATTTGCAATGCATTCCTGTATTAAAATTATTACTAATATATTCATGTAGAGAAATAATTTCTAATCTATTCTTAGAGTAAAATCATTATCAACACATTAAAATATTAAAGTAATTTGCAATGCATTCTCATTGTAAAATCATTTTCAATACATTCTTATATTAAAATCATTCTCAATGTTTTTCTACAATAAAACGATTTGCAATACATTTCTATACTAAAATCATTTGCAATACAATCTTTTTCTAAAGTTGTTTTTTATACAGTCTCAAAGTAAAATCATTTCTAATATATTCCCATTTTAACTGCATCCTACTGTAAAATAATTTCTAATGTATTCCTATAATCAAGTTTTTACCATGCATTCTTGTAAAATCATTTACAATGTATATCCATAGTAAAGTCATTTCCAGTGCATTCATGTTATAAATTTATTTCCAATGCATTCTCTGGTAATATCATTTCTACAACATTCTTTATGTCAAAATATTTTCAGTGCCTTGATACAATAAGATCATTTGCAATGCATTCCTATATATATATATATATATATATATATATATATATATTATAATCATTTCATCCCAAGCAAGGCAGTTTTACTGCCACTGGTGTGCAGGGTGTTACAGAAGAGGAAAGTGATGATAAAGAGGAACACATTATAGTGGGTGTCAGAGAATGGGTAAGAGAAGGATGAGAATAATGGTGTGATGAAAGTAGAGTGAATGAAGAAAAGAACACGAGGAAAAGGATGCGAGCCAGAGAGATGACAATTGACCTTACATTTAAATTCTTGGAGATTGTAGGTGTCGAGGAAGGAAGTACACAGAAGGGAATTCCTCAGGTGGGAAGTGCAAGAAAAGAAGCTGATAGAGTAGAAGTTGCAGTTTCATTTTTATGATTTCACTGTAAATATACCTAATTGCTAATCTAGTAGCTCGAATAAATTTATGTAGAGGGGGCACTAATGAGCTAAGCTCAGCAGAGCAGAAGCTATGAAAGTATTTGCAGAAAATACAGTGGGAAGCCATATTATGCCAGTGAGAAAGTGACTGCAGCTGAGCTACCAAGTTGGAATCAATCACATTGCAGATTTTATGTTGGATTTTGTCAAGAACCCCAAGGTGAATAGCAGGGGAACCCGACCAGATGTGACAGCTGTATTCAATACACAGGCAGATGATAGATTTATATATGTGCAGAATGGATTCGGATGGCTATGCTAAAATCCTTTAAATTGATTTGAAAGTATATATAGCAGTGGTTAGTAAGCTTGTCAACAAAACAATTACTACTGTCATGAGTTCAATCCTTACTGGATGCTATATGTTTGAGTCTTACAAAGTTTAATCAAATACCAAGATATTACAGGTGGCAGTAGTGTGTAAGTTAGTCACAAAAACATTCATGCTGTAGTGAATTAAATTTTCAGTTGTTACTGCACACTTGTGGAGTTGAAGTAGATGGAGTAGACTATGAAGAA
The DNA here is from genome assembly GCA_037127315.1 of Ascarosepion bandense. Classification (NCBI taxonomy): domain Eukaryota; kingdom Metazoa; phylum Mollusca; class Cephalopoda; order Sepiida; family Sepiidae; genus Ascarosepion; species Ascarosepion bandense. Next base: position 955,118 of record JBBBDQ010001905.1, on the reverse strand, counting down.
ATAAGATGCAGAGATATTAAATTCAGAATTCCCATATTTCAGTCCCTTACACTATTTCTTTGCTTGGTGCATATGTACTACGATTATTGATAAAAAGAAATTTGAACTCAAGATTGAGTTTAACGGTTAATGAGCCTGAAATTGAACTGGATCACTGACTTCAGTGCATTACTTTACCCACTGAACATGTGACTCAGATTGCAAAATAAAATTCTAATAAATTACAAGTGCTAGTAACAGTGACAGTAAAATCATTTCCAATGCATTTCTACAGTAAAATCATTTTCGATACATTGTTATATTAAAATCATCTCCAATGCATTTCTATATTAAGATAATTTTAATGCATTCCCAGAGTAAAATCATTTCCAATATAACCCCAAAGTAAAATAGTTTTCAATGTTTGTTTATAGTAAAATTAATTCCATTGTATTCCCATAGTAAAATGAATTCCATTGTATTCCCATAGTAAAATGAATTCCATTGTATTCCCATAGTAAAATGAATTCCATTGCATTCCCATAGTGAAATGATTTCCAATGCATTCCCATAGTGAAATGATTTCCTATGCATTCCCATAGTGAAATGATTTCCAATGCATTCCCATAGTGAAATGGTTTCCTACGCATTCCCATAGTGAAATGGTTTCCTACGCATTCCCATAGTGAAATGGTTTCCTACGCATTCACATAGTGAAATGGTTTCCTACGCATTCCCATAGTGAAATGGTTTCCTGTGCATTCCCATAGTAAAATGGTTTCCAACGCATTCCCATAGTGAAATGGTTTCCAACGCATTCCATAGTGAAATGGTTTCCAACGCATTCCCATAGTGAAATGGTTTCCAACGCATTCCCATAGTGAAATGGTTTCCAACGCATTCCCATAGTGAAATGGTTTCCAACGCATTCCCATAGTGAAATGGTTTCCAACGCATTCCCATAGTGAAATGGTTTCCAACGCATTCCCATAGTCGAAATGGTTTCCAACGCATTCCCTTAGTGAAATGGTTTTCAACGCATTCCCATAGTGAAATGGTTTCCAACGCATTCCCATAGTGGAAATGGTTTCCAACGCATTCCCATAGTGGAAATGGTTTCCAACGCATTCCCATAGTGAAATGGTTTCCAACGCATTCCCATAGTGAAATGGTTTCCAACGCATTCCCATAGTGAAATGGTTTCCAACGCATTCCCATAGTGAAATGGTTTCCAACGCATTCCCATAGTGAAATGGTTTCCAACGCATTCCCATAGTGAAATGGTTTCCAACGCATTCCCATAGTGAAATGGTTTTCCAACGCATTCCCATGGTAAATGGTTTCCAACGCATTCCCATAGTGAAATGGTTTCCAACGCATTCCCATAGTGAAATGGTTTCCAACGCATTCCCATAGTGAAATGGTTTCCAACGCATTCCCATAGTGAAATGGTTTCCAACGCATTCATAGTGAAATGGTTTCCAACGCATTCCCATAGTGAAATGGTTTCAACGCATTCCCATAGTGGGAAGTGGTTTCCAACGCATTCCCATAGTGGGAAATGGTTTCCAACGCATTCCCATGATGAAATGGTTTACCAACGCATTCCCATAGTGAAATGGTTTCCAACGCATTTATAGTGAAATGGTTTCCAACGCATTCCATAGTGAAATGGTTTCCAACGCATTCCATAGTGAAATGGTTTCAACGCATTCCCATGGTAGAAATGGTTTCCTACGCATTCCCATAGTGAAATGGTTTCCAACGCATTCCATAGTGAAATGGTTTCCAACTGATCCCATGGTATGATGGTTTCCCAGCATTCCCATAGTGAAATGGTTTCCAACGCATTCCATAGTGAAATGGTTTCCAACGCATTCCATAGTGAAATGGTTTCAACGCATTCCCATAGTGGAAATGGTTTCCAACGCATTCCCATAGTGAAATGGTTTCCAACGCATTCCCATAGTGAAATGGTTTCCTGTGCATTCCCATAGTGAAATGGTTTCCTGTACATTCCCATAGTGAAATGGTTTAACGCATTTCCATAGTGAAATGGTTTCCAACGCATTCCCATAGTGAAATGGTTTCCAACGCATTCCCATAGTGAAATGGTTTCCAACGCATTCCCATAGTGAAATGGTTTCCAGCATTCCCATAGTGAAATGGTTTCCAACGCATTCCCATAGTGAAATGGTTTCCAACGCATTCCCATAGTGAAATGGTTTTCAACGCATTCCCATAGTGAAATGGTTTCCTAAAATTTCCATAGTGAAATGGTTCCTACGCATTCCATAGTGAAATGGTTTCCTACGCATTCCCATAATTCGAAATGGTTTTCCTACGCATTCCCATAGTGAAATGGTTTCCAACGCATTCCCATAGTGAAATGGTTTCCAACGCATTCCCATAGTGAAATGGTTTCCAACGCATTCCCAGAAATGGTTTCCAACGCATTCCCATAGTGAAATGGTTTCCAACGCATTCCCATAGTGAAATGGTTTCCAACGCATTCCCATAGTGAAATGGTTTCCAACGCATTCCCATAGTGAGGAAACGCATTCCCATAGTGAAATGGTTTCCAACGCATTCCCATAGTGAAATGGTTTCCAACGCATTCCCATAGTGAAATGGTTTCCAACGCATTCCCATAGTGAAATGGTTTCCAACGCATTCCCATAGTGAAATGGTTCCAACGCATTCCCATAGTGAAATGGTTTCCAACGCATTCCCATAGTGAAATGGTTTCCAACGCATTCCCATAGTGAAATGGTTTCCAACGCATTCCCATAGTGAAATGGTTCCAACGCATTCCCATAGTGGAAATCTTTTAAAAACTAATCCCACTGTAAATACAATTTCCAATGCATTCCTATTACTATTTGGTCCCTCACACTATCTCTTTTTTAGTGCATCTGTACCTTGATTATTGATAAAAATGAAATTTGAACTGAATATGAAGTAATGGTTAAGGAGTTTGAGATTGAATTGCTTCAGTTACTTCAGGCCATTGCTATACCCATTGAACCTGCAATTGAGAATGTTAAATATAATTCATGCAGAATATAAGTGCTTTGCCATAAGTGGTATGTGGGAGTGGAAAAAAATAATACATTTGTTTTGTGAGGAATCAAGCTTGAGACCCCAGTGCTTTGAGGCAAAAGCTAAAATCCTACAAAGCTATATCCACAAGTGCTTTGCCATAAGTAGTACAGGGGAATGGAAAAGAATGAAAACATTTGATCTATATTGATCAGGATTCGAATGTAATCTATTATCTGAGCTTAAATAATTTTTCCCAGATTGAAAATGAAAGAAAAAAAAAGATTTCATGAATTATAAAAAAAATATAACAAAGTAAAACACATTTAAATGAACAAGTCTTGTGAAATCTTGTAATGCAAAAAGTCATATTTAATTATATTTAAGGAGAAATTTGAAGGATGCTTAAGTTGTTAAATAACACGGTTGAAACACACTAAGGGAAGATGATCATGTATCTGCATTATAAGAGTGAATTAAATCAAAAATGGAAAATGAATTATTTTGCCATAGAAAAAAAATAAGCTGTCAAGTGGAGCTGAAAGTATTGGGAAATTTAACAATTATTTTCTCTTCAAGATACACATACCAAATACATCTAGATTATATAAAAGGTTGATAAGCCGTGAAAAGCAAATCAGTATATATATATATATATATATATATATATATATATTTTAATTCAGATACTTCAATCCAAGGGAAAAATTGTTATTCTGTGGATGCCTGCCCGGTGCAAGGCAAATGTAAATCCACCCATGTAATTTATGAAGCCCGCATTTCTCCATCTAATAACAAGGACAATTACCGGACCTATATTGGCATGTCCGCGGGCTCTTTCAAACAGAGGCTTTATAATCACAGGTACTCGTTTTCGAACTCTAAACAGAGATTCCAGACGGCACTATCACGTAGGTTCTGGGAAATGAAGGAGGAAGGGCAGGACCCTATAATCAGCTGGAAATTAATAGGCTCAGCTTGTACTCCTAAAAGTTTTCGTGATAGGTGTCGTCTGTGTTTATTGGAGAAGATTCTGATTTTGAAGTATCCTCATCAGGACTTACTTTTGAACTTTAGAAGGGAATTTATAAACAAGTGCCGCCAAAGGGCGGATTTTAAAATTTAACTTCTAATTTTTAATTTTTAAATTCTAAATTTTTCTATAATTTTTTTAATATTTTAAAAAATTTTTTAATTTTAATTTTTTTTTTTTTTTTTATGTATATGTGTATGTTTGTGTGTGGATGTGCATATTTGTATATATATGTATATATTTGTATTTATGTATGTGGGCTATATGTAATTTTGAAAAACTTTTTTTAGCTATTTAAATGCTCCTTTTCATAATATTCATTAATATGTATGTGTGAGTGCATATGGAATATATATATATATATATATATATATATGTGTGTGTGTGTGTGTGTATATATGTGTGCATGTATGTGTACACATGTATATTATGTGTATATGAATTTTTTGTATATAGGTGTGTACACACATATATATGTGTGTATGCGCATGTATATGTATATAAGTGTGTAATAAATTGAATGTATGTGTGTGTATGTGTATGTATTCTTATTCGTTAAATTGTGTGTGTATATATGTATGTATGTGTGTACTTCTATAGGTATGTATATATAATAATTGTAATTCATTTTTTTTTTTTTTTTTTTTTTACCTAGTGTTGTCTTTATTTAGTTTAATTTCAAATGACCTAATTTTTTTAAAAATAATTTTATTTTAAATCCTATATCTTTTTATTCCCTTTTATTAATAATTATGCCTTTTTAAGTAAAGGCCTTTTTCTAATACTTCAACGTTTTGGGGAAATTAGGTTTTTGAATTTGTCCAGCGTCTGTAACATTTAAAAAAATTTTTTTCTTTAGTTTCTTTCTTTTTCCCTCCCTTCCTTCTTTTATCTCTCTTACCACCTTTTTTCCGTGTTGCTTTAACTGACGTCGATTTAACACGGCTGTCTGTTAATTTTTAGTTACATTCTCCCCTTTTTTTTGCGAATCCAGACGATGTCAATTTTTTTCTTTTCTTATTTATTTGATTTTATTCTATCTTTTTCTTTTTCCTTTTCTTTTTCTTTCCCTTTATTTTTATTTTTATTTTATTTTATTATTTATTTTTTAATTTCTTTGCAATCTATTTAAAAAGGAAAAGTAGACTAATTTTTCTCCAGTTTCTGAAAGGTTTTTTTCTGTTGCTGAGGTGATGTGTCGTTCCCCGTGGGGATCTTCATATCGAAATGGCCATTCAACATCTTTGAATTAATCCTTTTTTAATATATATATATATATATATATATATATATATATATAAACTTATTAATAAATGGAACTTTGTGTGTCCATTACCTATAGATTCCAAAACGGCTGAACCGATTTTCTTCAAAATTTACACAGTTGTACAATAAGCGTCTGCAAGTGTTCTTAGCTAGGTTTTGTGTCAAGGTACCCCCGATAAATATCGAAAATTGATAATCAAAAAAATTGGGTTATAGAAGGAGTGGTCCGATTTTAATCAAATTTGATACACTCATAGACAAAGACATAAGAAATGATATTCAGAAGTTTCAAGGTTGCAGTTCTTACAATAGTTCAGAAAATCGATTATATATATATATATATATAAGGCAAGATGTTTGTGTGTGTGTGTGCCTGTTTATCTGCCTGTATGTCTGTATATTTTTCAGCCCTTTTATTTTAGTTTTTGCTTTGGGTTTTGCTCTAAGTAGGTATAAGTTGTAGTTCTTAGTCTCAGCCATGATACCATTTACTCAGAGGACTTATTTAGCCTTCAAAATTCAGTTTACGACAAAAAAACTTATTTGATATCGATAGCAGGAAATCAAAATTTGACTTACATCCATTTATTTTTCTTTCAGTCTACGGTTTCGCTTTAACTGGAAACAGCTATTGCTTTTTAGTCTTTCATGCCAACATCCAAAGAGTGTGAGCTCCAGGACCATGGATTAGTTTTAAAGGTTTCATTACACCCGAGCAACGCCGGGCTATACTGCTAGCAATATATATATATATATATATATATATATATATATATATATATATATATAGTTGCGATTGTCGCAGTTATTTTATTATTTCAAATATTCTTTAGGCTGAGTCTGAGCTCTTGGACCATGGATTAGTTTTAAAGCTTTCATTACATCCGAGCAACGCCAGGCTATACTGCTAGTATCAACTAAATATAAAAATTCCCTGCACATGTCTTCAGAATAGTCTTACAAAACATAAACAAATAATTAAAATCTATCAGGTGAAAAAATCATAATTACTTTTTAATAAATGGTCCGTTGAAAAAAGAACACCAAGGAAGAAAGAAATCCAATTTAAGCATAAATTATTATAAGCATAAGCTGTGCTCTTACTTTATAACCCACTATCTTGAGTGGCTCTCGGGACTTGAACAGCCTTTGTTAGAATTTTGAAAGAACATGCTAATTTTATTTTCTATTCTGATAAGTTATACTATCTGCCCGTTATTGCAGAGAAAGACTTGAAAAGAAGATTCTGCTGAACAAATTTTGGAAATGCTATGAAGTGAGTACAATGGTTATTCAATAAATAAGGTGAATTTTTTAGTATAAGGACTTCTACGAGGGTCATTCAATAAACAAGGTGTATTTTTCTGTATAAGGACTTCTAATACATATAAAAGCTTACTTTTTTTTTATTTTTCAGCGTAGTCTCCCAGTAGTGTCATACACTTTTGCTATCTGTGCACAAGCTTCCATATTCCCTCAGCATAAAAATCTTTGGACTGATGTCTCAGCCAATCGCTCACAGCACTTTTTACTTCATTGTCACTTTCAAACTTCATGCCTTTTATGAATGCTTTCAAGGGACCAAATAGGTGAAAGTCTGAAGAGGCAAGGTCTGGGCTGTAAGGGGGATGAGGGAGCAATTCCCAGCCCAGCTTGTTGACAGTCTGCACTGTTTGGGCTGCTGTGCGAGGCCACCAGCAGCTGACCTTCGAGCAGACAAGGTCATCATGGACAATTTTGTGTGCTGTCTCAACAGTTAGGCTCAAAAGTCCTTGCAATGTCATCCACTGTCACCCTTCTGTCAGACTGAATGAGGTCATTGACTGATTTGATCACCTCAGGAGACCTCACTTCTGTAGGCCTCCCAGGCCTGTCTTCACCCTCAACACTGCTCCATTCTTCTTTAAACAATTTAGCCCAATCATAGACATTTTTTGGCTAAAACATGTGGCACCATACACAGTTGACATTTTCCTATAAATTTCAACTGGTTTGCACCCTGCAGCAACCAAAAACTTGATAACTGACCTCTGTTCAATCCTGGAGCATGCTTCTTGGTCGGCTATCTTTATCAATCTCCAAAACCTAAAAAGTTATTTTCAATCTGCAAAAAACAATTAAATCCCTTTTGAAAAAGAAGTAAAGGTAAAAAAATTTTAAAAAAGTAAGCTTCTATCTGTATTAGAAGTCCTTATGCCCAAAAATTCACCTTATTTATTGAATGACCCTTGTTTATGGCAAATGTGATAGTTGTAAAGTCATGAGCTATAAAGAAACTGTTACTAGCAAATAAAAAAATATTAAAATTCTTTCAAAATTCATAACAAGATGTGTGCTGTGATGCAGTGGATATCAGCTTGGAATGAGAAATTGGTGAGCCAAGTTCAAAGTCCAGATGAATTACTTGCATTCACTTATGCACAAATAGTCTTGAGAAAGGTATTAATTCATCAATTTTCCCTCAAGCTATGGATTAAATAGCAGGACAGACTGGGTTCTAGAGCCTTGTTTGGCAATCAGTCTATCTCAGAAAGTAATGGTAACCTACTGGGTAGACATAGGCTTCAGTTTTGCACAAGAGCCGAAGGGGTCGACATGGGCTTCAGTTTTGCGCAAGAGCCGAAGGGGTCGACATGGGCTTCAGTTTTGCGCAAGAGCCGAAGGGGTTGACATGGGCTTCAGTTTTGTGCAAGATTTGAAATAATTTTCATTATTTTTTCACTCAGGTCATTTAATTGCTACCCTAGTTTAAATATGAAATCCTTGATGTCTAACTGATGATTTATTCTTTTCTGCAATATGCATACATGTATATACATGTCTATTAATCCAGAAAAGTATTTTTTTTTAAAAAAAGCAGCAGATATAACATAAATAATTTGATCAACACTATAATAAATGACACATTCCAGGTGATGCTAAAATAGAATATGAAATTATTCTCACACCTGACCATCAAAGAAACCAGATTCATCAGCATATTGACCTAAAAGATGGCCTCCTAGCCACCAGGTGCATATTCATGTTTTGTTCAATGTCAGTGGTTGTCCCTGACATAGTCAACCTAGCTGTCCATTGAATATGCATACATGGGAAAGATTGTATGGAAAGTAGCTATACAAACACCCACCAAAGTGGCAAGTGGAAGAGAGTCTCTTTCATTCTGGTGAGACGAATGAATCTACACTTGGAGAGGACGGAAGGGAAAACACTTCCTGGCCAACAGTAATTAACAAAGTCCAGACTTGAATAAAATGTAATGATATGTATAAAAGATAAAGTTTTGTCTTCCCATTAAAATGTACAACAATAAAGTTACTGTACTTTTCAAATCTAAACTGCATTTAACATAATTGAAAATTTATTATCCTGTCCTCATAACAATTATTGATCATTCTGCTATAGTTTATGTTCACAGTCTCTTGTAACAAACTCTGAGTAAAAATGTGCTCTTTCAGTTTCCATGGTGAGGAAAGAAATATATTTCTGTCTGGTTCTATGAAAGGAAAGAAAGAAAGAATAATCAAACAGAAACATGAAATAAAAAGAATGAATGAAGAATGAAATAGAAATAAAGTAAAAATTAAGGAAGAATGAAACAGAAAGATGAAATAAAAGAAAAAAGAATGATGAAATAGAAAGAAGGAAAGAAAGAAACAGATAAAATAAAAAGAAAAAAAGAATGATTAAATAGAAAGAAAGAAGAATGAAACAGAAAGATGAAATATTGCCCGGTTCACACTCCACCCACATCTATTGAACAGGTTAAGAGGCTCATCCTTGGTTCCCTGTTTAGGATGTGGTTTCTGGCTTTCTCTTTTCCAATCTTTTTACTATTACGTAGCCCCCTGCACATCAGTGGCGTTACTGCGTTGCTCAGGGTGATACGATTAAAAAAAAAAAAAGAAAATAGTACGATGAAATACAAAGAAAGAAAGAAGTAACACTTGAACAAATAAAAAATGGTTAAGTTCTTTGTTGATTATCTTTACACTTTTGGGCAAGAATTGGAAAAATATTTCAAAATAGTTAAAAATTCATTAATTTGAATACCTAAATTATCAAAGAAGAATAAAGTAATTTACTGAAAACGAATTTAATAATTAAAGACAAAAAAAGCATTTTCAAATGCTCTGTTCAAGATTTCAAACTTTACTAATTTTTCCAAATATCACTGACCTTATTTTTTATCTCAATGAATTTTGCTTTAGGAATTTCTTTCAAACCATATAAAAAATTCCTCCTCAACAGATAAAGGAGTCAACAATGCTCAGGATCAGTGTGAATGATCTTTTCCTTTAGCTGTGTAGTATATGCTTCACCAAATCTACATACAGATTTGTATTCAGAGTTTTGTTCTTCTAGACTGGTTTCAACCCAAGGCTATGAAACCCGGTCTGTTTTACTATTTACCCATAGCTGGAGGAGAAGAGTTGGATTCATACATTTCCAATAGTATTAGCATTTAAGTTAAAGTAATGAACAGTTAACAGTACCCTTTTTTTTTTTATTTTGTTCTTTCATTTGAATTCAATGCCATATGAATTTCAAAGCATAAGATCACAAAATATAACAAAATGAGACTTGAGTTGAAACGTAAAACCACAGATTGAACTTTTGCATCAGTCAGGAAATATTACTGATGATATTTTTTATAAAGTCACATATACTAGAAATAACGCCTTCAAATAATACTGTCAAACTTTTTTTTCTTTTCTAGCTATTCATCTGCCATCCTATGAGGTAGAACGACTTTTTAAAGTGGGATCTCTGAACCCTTAAGCTCGGCCGAAAAATATCACCCAACCTTTTTTGGCGTAGTTCTTATTTTTGGTTGCTCTTGCCTTACATTCTGGTTGGTCCTGGGCATGACGGTAAACTGCATCCGGCAGCAAAGCCTCTGACTGGGAGGTTGTGAGGAGCATGGAACCACCTCTTAATTGCTGTTGTTCCCAGATCCACCCTGACCAGAGTGGTAGCACCTGTTAGGGTCCCAGCTATGGGCAAATAGTTAACCCCCGAACTGGGGTCAAAACACTATGAAAGTATAAAAATACTTTTATAGAAAATATACATTTTTGAAGAAAAAATTATTACCACAACACATTTTTGAAAGAAAAAATTATTCTCAGCAAAACATTTTTGAATACAAAACTAGAATACATTTTCAGTTTTCTAAAATAAAAAAGAATAAAGACAAAAGCATTTCGTTAAAATCTGACTAAATCAACCTTTTCACTATAATCAAAATTTTTTAAAAAAATACCTTAAAACCCCACCTTTTTGGCATTAAATAACCCACACAGGTGTTGATATGCCATTAAACAAAGCTAAAACTCAAACGTCTTACATTCTGGTGGTAATTTATTAAAAATGGACTTAATCTTTCTGGTGAACATCAACTCTACAGATGTCATTCCAGACATGGTGTTCAGGTCTGATGTTATTCTGAAAATGCTCTGAAATTGTTGCTGCATCAATATTCAATATATGCCTGGATAATTGAATACTGGAAAAATCAAGGTCTTGATAGTTGAGGTGGCACTGTAGTTTAAGATTTTGAAAAATACAAAGGAAAATGCAAAGCACACTCTTCATGTTTATGGACATCTTAGATTGGCGCCAAGGTGGAGAAAAAGGGGAGGAGAGGATAAAGAAAGAAGAGATTTAAAATATTAATTTTTCTTCAGTTAATTAACTCACTTCATCTTTGGAAAACTTACAAACATGCAATGATGAAAAATTCCAAAGACAATCACGAAAGATTAGAAAATATAGAAATTAATATAGAAGTGATGAGCGCATAAAAAAGAATTTAGGTTCCAAAACCATTTTCTCCTAACATTCGGTACTCCTGATGATTTCCTGATTTTCTATAGACTTCCAAGATTCTAAGAGTTTTCAAAATAATCACAGATACTACAAATTGGTGTTATTGCTGTATTTTTTTATTTTTTTATAAGCGTTTCACCCCAAGCAAGGCATGTCACTGCCACTACTGTGCAGGGGGCTACATAGAGTGAAGAAAGGATGGTTAAATATAGGAAATGTCAGAGGGTGGGTGATAGGCGGGTAAGGATACCGAGAATGAGGGTTGGGTAGATGAGTGTTCTGAGAATAATTGGGAGTTAGTGTGATAGGAGGTGTCTATTGACCCTACATTTAAACACTTGGAGATTGTAGCTGTCGGGAAAGCAGACTTGTGGAAGGGAGTTCCACAGGCGGGAAGCACGAAAAAAGAAGCTGTTGGAGTAGAATTTACGGTTACATCTTATTTGTTTAACTGTAAAAGGGTGGGACCTAGTTGCTAATCTAGTATCTCATGTAAATTTGTACCTAGGCAGCACCAATGATCTAAGTTCATCAGAGCAGAAGCCATGAAAGTACTTGTAGAAGAGGTACAGGGAAGCCACATCACGCCAGTGAGAGAGTGGTTGCAGCCAGTCTGCCAAGTCAGTATCAACCACATTACAGATCCTCCTTTGTATTTTGTCAAGAAGCCCAAGGAGAGCTATTGATACAGAATTATTATTTTATAAAAACTTAGGATTTTGATCATAACTTTTCTATGTGTTATGTCTCTTCAGGACATTGGGAATCATGGCTTTTGACAACTAAACAGAGCTAACTGTCGACAATTCAATATACTCTGCTCATCCCAAATCAACATGGAAATTCTCAATGAACCTGAACCAATAATCCCATTTCCAAACATACTAACACAAATAGCAAAACAAGCAGTACCCAAATCTTTCTTTAAACCACATACCAAATAAAGACCATGGTTTACTGCAGAATGCAGAAAAGCAGTTAAAACCAGGAAAAAATGTTAAAGATATTCTTACACAACCCAACAACAATTAACCCACAAAACTACAAGCAAGCTCGAGCTTGCTTGGCAAAATTTTGTTTCCAAACTAAACAACAAAACCTCAATATATAAAACAGAAAATAGTAAGGAAAACTAATAGAAAAACATCACAAGCTGCAACAGTCCACTTAACCAAATGCACTAAAAAAAAAGAAATAACTAACCTAATAGCAACAGAATTTCAAAGAAATTCCTCAACAAATCCCTACACTCTTAAATTTGAAAAATATAAAAACATTATGGAACACAAAAAACTTACATTCACTTCAAACAATAAAGAATACAATATTCTCTTTACTATGACGAAACTAAAAACTCCATCAACAAAAATAAAACTCTGCAACTCGTTCTGATGAAATTTATTACCAATTTTTAAAACACCTGGCAGAAAAGTCTCTTTTAATATTTTCTATGTGTTATGTTCCTTCAGGGCATCGGGAATCATGGCTTTTGACAATTTTCTGTTCTTTATTTCTCTGAATTTTGTTTATTTGCTGTCTCTCCCTATCCCTGTTCTGCTAAAACTTGTTAAAGACGTTATGCACTGCTTTCCTATATCCCTCTTGCCTTCAGCATGTCCCGTGTTTATCAAATTTTCTAAGTTTTTTGGTTCTATTTTCTCAAAAGTTTTGTTTTTGCTCACAAATTCAGTTCATAGTATTCTCATCATTCTTCTGCATAACCACATTTTTGTTGATTTTTCTATGGGTTTTTATCAAGAACTGACTACCGAAGGGGCTCGTCTATGGTGAACTCTCCATAAGAAAATGTTCGCTTGGGCGGCCAAAACTGAGATACAAGGACAGCTTAAGGAGGCCCTCAACTGCTTGACATCGCATACTCCCCCTAGGAATCAATTGCTAAAGATAGAGTTGCCTGAAGATTCCAAGTGAAATCAGAAGTTGCAAAATTTAAAGAGGGTTGCATCAGGACCCTCAAAGAGAGATGCCAGAAAAGGAAGGAGCACAAAAGCTCCACCCACCAGCTTAGATCTGCCCCATGCTTCCCCTGCCTCTGCTGCAACAGGATCTTCTGTGCAAAGATTGGCTTTATCAGCCACCTCCACACCCACCCAAATCCTTAGCAACCAGGTGTCATGGTCTTCTTTGTCTGCAAAGGACGAACATCAATATAAACACATAGCAGAAGCACCAGACCAGATGCGACAGCAATATTCAATGCATGAAAGAATTCTCAACTTATGAAGGTATAAGATAGGTTCTGGTGTAAAAAAAAAAAAATTATCTAATGTGACCCATTGAACTAACTTTTCTAGCAACAGACCCAGCAATTGATTCAATATTATCATTCCACTTCATGTTAGTGGAAAACACAAGTCTTCAAAGGCACAATGAGTCATTATCCTGGAAGTTAGCATCATCCATGCTTACAGGAACAAGAAAAAGAAAAGACATTCTTTAAGACACTTTAAAAAAAAAAGTAGATTCATTTTAGAGGCGTTAAAATTTACAATCAATTTCTTCTTCCAATTAATCACAGATTGAAGGTCATTTTTTTAATATCATCTGTCAATTTGACCTTATTGAACCTATTCAGTCAGTTAAGTGCCATACGTGATACACGCTTGGGCGATCATGTCTCTCTCAAGGCATGACTGACTGGGCAGAAGATTATCCCGCAGTAGGTTGCCATTGCTTTCTGCGGTAGATTGGTTGCCAACCAAGGCTATAGAACCCAATCTGTCCTGCTATTTAACCCATAACTGGAAGGAAGAGACGGATTAATACCTTTCCCAAGGGTATTTGCGTGTAAGTGAATACAATGGATTCAGCTGGAATTCGAACTCGGCTCGCCAGCTTCTCGTTCTGAGCCGATATCCACTGTACCACAACGCACATCTTATTAGACTTACCATTAAGACAAGAGTTAATAGTTGTCATCAGCATTATAAATGTTATTTATAAATGAAATTCTTTTTTTGTTGCTTAATTCCAACTGATATCAGTAATAGAGTTCATTATGATTTTATCAAATCTAAATACAGCTTCATTAAACAAGTTGTTTATTTAAAATAAAATTGTGTATCTTATGAATTTAATCTCACCATGTCTTAGAATCAGTGCTGTAGAGTGAGTGACAGAAAGACTTTTCAGATCTCCAGTACCTTCCTCAGTATCCATGCTAACCTATCAATACTTTAGTTTGTATAATCTTAACCTTTTCTTGAATTTCAAACTTATTCAATCTCAATTTCAATATTTCTGACATAGTTTCAAATAGACTGACAATGTGAACAGGATTCTGGGATTATTAAGTGTGATGGCCGCATGCCAACAAAGTGATGTTGGGGTACAAATAGACAAGCTTTTTTTCTCTGATACCCCAACCACATGTATTTATTCGTGTGACTAGATTGGCATCAAGGTCTCACTTTTTTACCATCAAAATAGTTAAATGAAAACACCTTTTCTACTCTAAAAGTTTCTTTTCTTGCACTTCTCATTTGTGGAACTCCCTTCCATTTGCTTGCTTCCTTGATAGCTACAATCTCCAAAAGTTCAAATGCAATGTCAATTGTCATCTTTTATTTACTTGATTCCCATTCATCTTTTATCTATTCTTTGACATCCCCTGTACATTTTTTTTATTCTTTCACTGTAGCCTCCTGTGAAACAGTGGCATTTTTGCTTTGGGTTTGCGTGGGTTGAAATGATAACAAAAAAAAAAGTTTAATTGCAACGTTAATTGGCATCTTTTATCTACTTTATTCTCAACCATCTCTTTCTTTTTCTTTGACATCCCCTGTACATTTTTTATTTTTTCACTGCAACCTCCTGCACACTAGTGGCATTTCTGCCTTGCTTGGGGTGAAATGATTATAAAACAATACCCTCATTTTTTAAAAATTTGCCTTTGTTACATCTCACATATACATTGCTCTGTTCATTTACATCTTGTTATATAATGCATTTTGGCAACAATTTTTTTTATACAATTTTATTAAAGACAACTGACAAGGTACTGAGATTAAGCTTTTCATTCAATTTTTCTTTGTCTAATTGTTTCCTTTTTTTTTTTTTTTCAACAATGTATGAAATCTGTTAAAATGTTCTATAGATCTCAGTACTTTTTTATGTTCTGTTAGCCATTATTAAGGATGTTTTTTTTTAACTTAATATATAGATTTTTTACATATGTGTATCTATAGTGATGGGAATGTTTTTTTAAAATTTTTTTTTAATTTTCCAAACATGGTCAACACATCATGATCATGTCCATAGTTGATATTATTGAGTATGGCCTTTTTTTTTTTTTATTAATGCTTACATTATTTTTAGCCCTAATTTAAATGTCAATTATAGGTGTATTTCCCATGAGTATGTTGCAGATGAAGTTTAGTCGGTTTCTATGTGTGTTTAAATGTCCTAATTGAGCTATGGTCAGAGATATGTAATGTGAGTCTTCATGATAGGCATGTAGTGGTATGTCCAATATAATTATTAAGGAATCAGGTTTGATCTGAAACATAGCTCCTTAAGGTACATGTACTTCATAAATTGGTCCTCAGTAATTTTAACTTTGTAGGCAAGTTGTTAACAATGTAGTTAACTGTTTTAAATTTTTTATAATAGATAATTTAATTTTCTTTATTCTGGTCAACTGATTGTGTATATTTCTTTACAATGTTTCTAAGGGGAAATTCATCTTGCTTAGAGTTAACATGTGTTTGATTTTTATAGAAAATGTTAATGCTATTGTTTTTATCTGTGGGAAGATGAAGGGAGACATAACATTGCAGTCACTTTAAAACACCTTTATAATCACCATTAGACTCCTCCAAATTTTTCCAAATCCTCTGGACTGTTCTCAGACTGGCACCCAAAGGCTCTGAAATGTTCATATTGAAGGGAGACATAACATTGCTATCACTCAAAACATCTTCATAATCACCATTAGACTCCTCCAAATCTTTCTGAATCCTCTGTACTCTCCTCAGATTGGCACTCAAATGCTCTGAAATGTTTGTGTTAAAGCAAATACTGAGCAGTCCAGTGTGACATTTCCAAATTCCTGACAAAGTGAACTGTGTCATGGTGCTATTTTTTTTACAGGCAGTACCCAACTGACCCTACTATCCTGTGCAGTTGACAAATCAAAAACAAACAATGCACATGTACAAAATTATAGATATAGAATGGCGACAATTTATCCATCTCACCCTGTATAGAAATTTATATGTCTGTCTTCCAGGATTTACAAATGCATTATTGACTTATTCCCTTAACCTACCAAAGGTCATTCGTATCAAAGACCTTCGACTAAAACCTAACAAAACTAATAAAAAAAAATCTGTTTCTATATTCTTTCATCAATACAAGTATTTTTTCCAAAAAATTTCATCCAACCTGGAAATTGATTTTCTTGTTTTATTAAGTTTTCAAGTTTAGATTGGATTTCTTTCTTTTTTGGTGCATTTATTTTTTAACTGACCATTTATTAAAAAGCGATAATCTTTTCACCTTACAACTTTTAATTATTAATTGCTGTTGTGTAAGCCTGACGATCCTGGAGTAGTGGGCAGGGAATTTTTTTTAATTTAGTTGATATTTATGTCACTTTAGTTATTTTAAGAATTTATGACTGAATGAGTTTACCTCAGACAGTTCTATATGTGATATATGTTTGGGCGATCATGTCATGAAAGAGACATGACTGGTAGGGCAGATGATTTTCCCGCAGTAGGTTGCCATTACTTTCTGCAGTGGTCTGGTTGCCAAACATGACTATGGAACTAAATCTGCCCTGTTATTCATCCCATAGCTTGAAAGAAGGGACGGATTAATACTTTTCCCAAGGGTATCTGTGTATAAGTGAATGCAACAAATTCAACTAGAATTTGAACTCAGCTTCACGATTTCTTGTTTTGAGCTAATATCCACTGCACCACAATACATATCCTGCTAGCCACATAATGTCAATATTAGCCATTTTTTTTTTTTTTTTTACAATGATGTTCATCCTGTTGAACAATTAAGAGTGTGAGACTCATCTTCACAAGGACGTTTCCAATTAGCATCCAGTTGGCTAACAAAATAAACAGGGCTGTAACTCAATACATGTCTCTCTCTTGAATAGTCATAGGGTGGATATCATGCTGGATATTTATTGAGCACAATATCCACATTGGAATCATCAGCCAATCAGAACCTACAGAATAGACTTGCCTGTTTAGCAGAGTAGAATCTTCCAGGCCGTTATATAACCACCTACCAATTTGCTGGGTAGAATCAGTCTGTCAGACTCAACTTTAACTACAGTCGAGTACTGTCTGTTGCTATTTACTAATTCCACACCTGTATAAAGCCCAAGAGACCCTTGAGGTAGGTCATTACAGAGTAACAAGCACTGTTTATGGGGATATGTGGGAAGGATAATGGTTAACACTAGACTTGAATGGGTTAAGATTGAATCAATTCCACTTTCATGAAAAGAAGTCACTCACCAATGGAATACAAAGGAATGAGGATGTTTTCCTACAATGGGAAGAAAACATTCAGCATTCATTGATCAAACAGCCAGTGCTAACATCAACTGAAAACCTTTCACTTAAAAGAATTTTTCATGAAAAGTAATTTCTCAAGTCCAGTAGCTTTTATTGCTCTTTCCAGTTTTGATGGGGGCTTTGCTTTCTGACCTTTTCTTTGAAAGTCGTTTGGTACATCAACATCTTGATTGTATCTTTATTTTTTCTTCAAGTTACAAGTGCTATTCATTTTAGTTATTGCTGCTGTTGGTAGTTCTCAAGGGACAAGGTTTCTGTTATTTGGTACAGTTTCTATTTTTTGTTATTCTGTAGCGCCAGTCTATAAAGTTTAAAGAAGAATGATTCTCTGAGGTCTCATTCATTCCAAACTGTTTTAAACTATTGATCTTACAAAGCAGTTGTATACAGCTAACAGTTCACATATTTCTGAAAGTGTTTGTCACCATACATGATATCCATATGAAAATCTACATCTGATGAAGCTATTTAAGACTTGAGGTTTTATGTTATTATTTGTCTATATTCTTATACGACATACAAATGGCAACAAAGATGAGGACAATAGTCCAAATAATGTAAATACGGTTTTACATTATGTTGAAAAATGTATTTCCTGATAAGATTAAAAATTTAGACTGCCTTGCTTCTGGACATTATGAATAAAAAAAAAAATCCCCGGATTAAATCCTTTGAAAAAATGTTCCTTAATCAGTTTAAACTATTTTAGAATAACTTGTGGGATTTGACTAAATCTGGGATCTCTTAAAAAAAAAACAAATCTTGTCTTCAGTATTTACATTATTCAGACTATTGTCCTCATCTTTGTTGCCATTTGTACAACATTGTATGCGGACAGAACTGGGAAAGTGCAACACTGAGATCTGAAAGCCAATTGATATGACCAAAGTAGAATTCCAGAAGCTGAGTAGACTACTGAGAGACAGGAAAATTTTGCTGAAAATGAAGAGAGTACTAGATTGTTATGTGATGTCTGTCCTTCAATATGGCAGTAAATGTGGGACAATCTGATCAAAGATGAAGGAAAGCCTTGAAGCAACTGAAATATGGTTCTACAGTAGGAAACTGAGGATACCATGGACCGAACGTATGAACCTCAATGAAGGTTTGGAGAGAATGAAAACAAAAAGGAAATTAATATTTAACATTAGGAAAAACAGCTGAATTTCCTGGAACAGGTAATGAGGAAGGGGGGGCATTTGAGAATTTGATGCTCACAGGTCAAATAGACAGAAAGAGACAGGAGAAAGCAACATGTAATATACTTGATGGGCTTGATCAAATGAATGACAGAGCAGGGTTTTGGTGAGGTAACAGGAGAAAGTATGTTAAAAGCCACTAGGGATAGGGAGATGTGGAGGGCCATGATCACTTATGTCCTGAAGAGACATGACACATAGAAGAAAAAGTGATGCTGCCAAAAAGTATTAGTCAGGATTTGAACGCCATTACTTTCTTTATAAATTTATTATCCACAGTAGTTAGTTAATTTATTTACTTCTAAAATCTGAGACAGGAGAAAGCAACATATATACTTCATGGGCTTGATCAAATGAATGACAAAGCAAGGTTTTGGTGGGGTAACAATGTAAATACTGTAAATACCACCTCATCTCAGAAATATAGAGAAATCTTATCTTGTTTATCATTGGCCTTGATTTTTTAAATATTTTTTGACAAACTGTTTTTTTTTTCAGTAATGCAGTGAAAAATTTATTCATGCCGTCTGACAAATCTTTTTTATTATATAACAATTTACGAAGTTTTTAAAATATCTTTTTCTATGTTAATTTTAAATGAATTCAACAAATTAAGATAAATTTGAAAAAAGCGTTTAACAATTTTCCAAAATATCCTGTATTGTCTTTTCAATAATTCTCTTTAATTTTGAGATATTCTTGAAAATGTTTATAAAAGTATTATGGATCAGTTATAAAAAATTTAGTGTGAAAGAAAAACAGCAAATTGAATCCATGATAAGTTGTGTTAGGTGTTCTTCCTTTTGCTGACAAACATACTTTTTATTTTCATACAGTTGAGATTTAGTCTGTGGTGATTAGTTAGGCATTAGTTAAGCATATTGAAATATACCGTTTATTCTTTACTAATAGAATTACAGAGAAATTCTCTCTCTCTAAGCACATACATCCTTTTTCTTTTTGAAATTCTTCCATATTTATGGTAACCTAAATTAAAACTTGGATATAGCTTATGTAGTCATGCGACAATCCACTACTGACTAACTTTCCCACCAAAATCAAGTCACAAACATGTAGGCATTAAGCAAATATCAAAAGAACAGCAAACACATGGATAGCCTCTTTTGCCTTTCTCTAGAGTTGGTCCCCAGCTTGCACACATGTGCAAGTGTGGGTTTTGCATCAGCTGTCAAAGATTCAACTAACACAGCAGCCAAAGGAAGATGGGCTAAAGTAATATTCACTAAAAGAATATACAGAAAACCAAGGAATTAATCAAAAGACAATCCACACACTCATATACGAGAACAAATTATAACATAGCATACTGCAAACAGCAACCTGCTACTACATTCCACTGGACACACACATGTAGAAACAAATATGCTATATTTACATGTGTGTGTGTGTGTGTGTATATATATATATATATATATATATATATATATATATAATATTAACTATAGTAATTACAATACCAATAGTAACAGAACTAACTCTGCCAAAACTAGTACTAATTAAGCTATAATTTAAATCATCTTGAACAACACACCAAGGACAAACTTGGAGGGAAAAGAGGGGGAAGTAAAAAAAGAAACAAAGTACGTGAAGAAAAAATCAAGTACACATGAGAAAGAAAAAAACCCCAAGAGGAAAACCCTAACACTAAAGCGCTCAATACGAAGGTAGAGCAACAAAGACAGAATTGGCTCCTGCTTAGATTTTCTGTGTGTGTGTGTGTGTGTGTGTATATATATATATATATATATATATATATACACACACACACACACATGGAAGAAAAACTCTTTATAACCTGAACACCGCAATATAGATATAATAATGAACATTCACATATAACAAAATATGTAGCCTTATGGAGTCAACAACAAAAATAAAATGGTGGTATAATTAATAAAACCTTGCTTTTACTTATTTCTTTTATTTGGTCAGTCAGTTAAGTGCCATACGTGAAACACGCTTGGGCAATCATGTCTTGAAAGAGACATGACTGACTGAGCAGAATATTATCCCGCAGTAGGTTGCCATTGCTTTCTGCAGTAGACTGGTTGCCAGCCAAGGCTATAAAACCAAATATGTCCTGTTATTTGACCCATAACTGGAAGGAATAGACGGATTAATACCTTTCCCATGGGTATTTGCGTGTAAGTGAATGCAATGAATTCAGCTGGAATCCGAACTCAGTTCCCCGATTTCTCGTTCCGAGCCGATACAGTTTCTTTTTTTTTTTTTGTGATTCTGTAGTGCCAGTCCATAAAGTTTGAAGAAGAATGGTCCTCTCTGACATCTCATTCATTCAAAACCATTTTTAACCATTGATCTTACAAAGTGGTTGTATACAGCTGACAGTTCACATATATCAATCATATAAGTCCTTTCTTTTCACTTTCATTTATTGCTTTCAACACTGCGTCAACTTCATATCTCATGGCTGTTAAGATTGTGCATGCCAATAATAAATCATTGTAGTTCTAATTCTCTCAAAGATTGCCTCACTGTAAAGGTTAAGTCTGGCAAGAAGACACATCCTTGTCTTATATCTATTTTCATTTTTGTATATTTACTGGATCAAGATGTGCATTGTGGTGTAGTTGATATCGACACAGAACAAGAAATCAAAGAGCCAAGTTCGAATTCTTGTTCAATTCGTTGTGTTCACTGATGCACAAATACTTTTGGGAAAGGTAATAATCCATCTCTTGCCTCTAGCAACAGAACAAATTGGGTTCTATAGCCTTGGTTGGCAGCCAGTCTACCACAGAAAGTAATGGCAACCTACTACAGGAAAATCTTCTTCCCAGTCAGTCATGTCTCTTTTGAAACATGATCATCAAGGCGTGTATCACATATGGCACTTAACTAACTGATACCTTCCGGACGTAGGCGATCATGGCTCTCAACAGATTTCTTTTTACAAGAAACAGGACTCTAAATAAACATTTCCAAAACAAAAACAATGATCTGTTGATGCCAATAAAGTATAAGAGGTTTTGGAGAAACATGATTGTCCATGTCCTAAAAGGACATGTCACATAGAGAACTAAAGTAGCAAAAAAGTTTCCTTAGTTTAGATTTGGACCTCTGTCAAGGTTAACCATAAGAGTAATAGCTTTTAGCTAAGTTATGGGAGAGTGGTTTACCCAAATGTTCACTTACACATTCTTTTCTCTATCAACCATCATGACATACTAGTTTTAAAACATTTTGTTAAGAACTAGAACAAGAAATACAATATTTATGCTTAGAATGTTATCAAAAAGAATAATACAAACAAAGAATAATATGTACCTGTGTTTCACAGAATACAGAAAGGCATTCAACAAAGTATGCCCCAAATACTTAATTAAAATGTTCAGCAACTTAGACATATTTGGAAATACATTAGAGTAATCAAGAACCTCTGTTGGCAGCAAATTGCCTGCATATGGACAAGAAATGAGTGTAGCAGATATAGAAAAATAGAAAGGGGTGTAAGGCAAGGTGGTGTCTTCTCATTGGATCTATTCAACTTGTACAGTAAGATGATTCTGAGAGCCCTAAAAGTCCTTCCAAGATTCGTCATTGATGGCTACAATCCGAATCATATAAATTATGCAGATGATACAGTGCTGATAGCAGACACAGAAAGGAAACTACAAGACCTCCTACAGAGGGTAGCTGAAGAAAGCAGAAAAAAAGGACTACAAATAAACTACAAGAAAATTCAATGTATGGTCATCAGTAAAAAGAGGAGCCCAAAATGCCAACTACAAACTGAGGATACTCAAATCAAGCAGGTAGAGAAATCTAAATCCCTGGGAAGTGTTCTAACAGAACTGGGAAAGTACAACACTGAGATCTGAAAGCCAATTGATATAACCAAAGATGAATTCCAGAAGCTGAGTAGACTACTGAGAGACAGGAAAATTTTGCTGAAAATGAAGAGAGTACTAGATTGTTATGTGATGTCTGTCCTTCAATATGGCAGAAAATGCTAGACAATCTGATCAAAGATGAAGGAAAGCCTTGAAGCAACCAAAATATGGTTCTACAGAAGGATACTGAGAATACCATGGACCGAACCTGTGAACATCAATGAAGGTTTGGAGAGAATGAAAACAAAAAGGAAATTAATATTTAACATCAGGAAAAGACAGCTGAAGTTCCTGGGACAGGTAATAAGGAGGGCATGGAGAATCTGATACTCACAGGTCAGATAGACAGAAAGAGAGACAGGAGAAAGCAACATGTAATATACTTGATGGGCTTGATCAAATGAAGGAAAAGCAGGGTTTTGGTGGGGTAACAGGAGAAAGTATGCTAAAAGCCACTAGGGATAGGGAGATGTGGAGGGCCATGATACTGCAACAAAGTATTAGTCAGGATTTGAACTCCATTACTTTCTTTATAAATTTATTATCCACAGTAGTTAATTAATTTATTTACTTCTAAAATCTGCTCATTATTTTTCTGTTTATCATCTACTTTTGTACGGTAAAGAAAGATTTGCCTTTATCCCTGTGGATTGTGCACTCAAAGCAGGTAAGAGCATTTCTTGTCAGAATCCATCTTGCACATTTATATATCTACTATTTGTCGATGCATTAAATACTGTTGCCATGTCTGGTTGGGTGCTCCTGCTATTCATCTTGAGGTTCTCTACAAATTCCAAAGAAGGAACTGCAATGTTACGATCTTGACTTGGCATCTCAGCTCAGTCACTTTCTCACTGACATGACATGGCTTCCCTTTTTTACAACTACTCTGATGAGCTTTTTCTCCCTGGTGCCCCAACCACAGGAATTTAAGCAGAGAGCCGAGTTCAAATTCCAGTTGAATTCCTTGCATTCACTTACACGCAAATACCCTTGGGAAAGGTATTAATCCATCTCTTCCCTCCAGTTATGGGTTAAATAATAGGACAGATTGGGTTCTATAGCCTTGGTCGGCAACCAGTCTAGCGCAGAAAGCAATGGCAACCTACTGCGGGATAATCTTCTGCCCAGTCAGTCATGTCTCCTTCGAGACATGATCGCCCACGTGTGTATCACGTATGGCACTTAACTGACTGACTAGATTGGCATCTAGGTCCCACTCTTTTATCTCTTCTACTTACTTTTTTCATACTTATCACCTGTGAAACTCTCTTCCATTTACTTGCTTCCCTGATAGCTACAATCTCTAAAAATTTAGATGCAATGTCATCTTTTTGAATCCCATCCATTTTTTTATTTTTTCTTCGACACCCCCTGTACTCAATCTTTTCTCTCACACTTATAGCATTCCTACCTTGCTTGGGAGGAAATGATTAAAAAAAAGAAAAAAAAAAAACAAATCTCAACTTCAGTCGCTTTTCTATTAGATTAATGTATCTTCCTTCTGTCTTTTCTATACATATTAGGTTGTCTGGAAGATTTATAAAGATTCTTATTCGTTCTCGTTCCAACACTTGAGAACATGTCAAATGTATCAGCATATATAGTGTGTTTACATTTTTCATTAGAGCATAACTTCAAACTATCTTTTGAGAAAGAAAGTTTAAAATTACTTAATTCATATCCATTTTAGATTCCTATGAAAATGGAAGATCATAAGGTGCATTTTAAGTTTAAATCTCGGGGAAGTGTTCTAACAGAAGATGGAAAGTGCGACATAGAGATCTGAAGGCAAATTGGCATGGTGAAGGAGGAATTCCAGAAGCTGAGTAAAGTTTTAAGAAACCAGGCAATTTTGCTAGAAACAAAGAAGAGAGTGCTGGATTGCTATGTACTGTCAGTTCTTCAATATGGCAGTGAATGCTGGACAATATCATCAAAGATGAAGGAAAAACTTGAAGCAACTGAAATGTGGTTCTATAGAAGAATGCTGCGGATATCATGGACCGAGCATGCGAGCAATGATGAAGTCTTGGAAATGAAAAGGAAATTAATTCTGAGCATGAGGAAGAGACAGTTGAAGTTCCTGGGACATGCAATGAGGAAGGAGGGCTTAGAGAACCTGATACTAACAGACCAGATAGAGGGAAAAAGAGATGGGGAAAGCAGCGGATAACATATTTGAAGGACCTGATCAGGTGGATGATGAATGAGAGTTACGTGGTGTAACAGGAAAAGGCGTGCTAAGAGCCACCAGGGATAGGGAAACATGGAAAGCCATAATTGCCTATGTCCTAAAGGGACAAGGCACATGAAAGAAGAAGCCAATCAAGTTGTATGCTTGAATTCATGATATCAAGTAGGAGAGCTCTTTAGAACAACTGTCATGAAAATATTTATAGTAATGGCAGACTGAAGTCATGTCAGCAGTAAACATGAGAAAGTGACTGAAGTTAAGATGCCAGGTCAGTACCAGTAATACAAACCCTTTGGATTTTGTCAAAAATCTCTAAATTATATATATATATATATATATATATATAAATTTGAATAGAATATATGGATTGAAATCCGACAAGATAAATTTTTAAAATGAGGTATACCTCATTTTAAAAATATTATCTCTTGGATTTTTAAATCATTCATCCTTATTAAATCTCTGAAGGAGTTTGTTATAAGTGAAACATGTTAGATTAAAGATGCTTTTTTCCTACTTGTTCTTTATTTATTCTATTCATATGTATGATATAGTTTTAATTTATTCTACATTTATGGGTTAAAGTGCTCATTATCAGGGGTAGTGTAAGTAAATATATAAGTGGACATTGAAGTCAATACTCAAAGGTGACAGTCTGTTTCATGTTAAACTCATTCATTTTACTATTGAAATAGATGTAACCATAAGTTCCTGCTTGTGGAACTCTCTTCTCACATTTTGCTTCTCTTTCACCTACATATCTTCAAAATTTTAAATTCCATGGCCTGATGATTGTGTTTAGTTTTAATTTAAATGCAATGTTAATCACCATCTTCTGTCTTCCTGAATTCATGTCACCTTTGGGTGCTGATGTCAATGTCTACTTTTATATTTTTATATATGAATACTAAACATTCATTACATTTTCAATATAATGGGGTACAGTAATTCAGTTCTTGTGGATGTGTGTTGTGGTGCAGTGAATATTGGCTTGGAACGAGAAATCGGAGAGCCGAGTTCAAATTCCAGTTGTATTCCTTGCATTCACTTACATGCAAATACCCTTGGGGAAGGTATTAATCTGTCTCTTCACTCCAGTTATGGGTTAAATAACAGGACAGATTGGGTTCTATAGCCTTGGCTGGCAACCATGCTACCACAGAAAGTAATGGCAACCTACTGCGGGATAATGTTCTGCTCTGTCAGTCATGTCTTTTTCGAGACATGATCGCCCAAGTGTATATCACATATGGCACTTAACTGACTGACTGAATTCAGTTCTTAGAACCAAACAGAATACTCACATATCTGATTTGATTACAGTGGTGAAGGCTTGTGCAGGACTAACCACAAGTTTTGAATTCAGAATTGTTATTCTCCTAGACTGGTTGTCAACCAAGGCTATAGACCCCAGTCTGTTCTGCTATTTATCCATGGCAGAAGAGATGGATTCATATCTTTTGCAAGTGTATTTGCATATATGTGAATGCAACAAACTTGACTGGAATTCAAACTGCACTCAGCTTTTCGGTTCCTCAATCTAAGCCTTTATCCATTACTACACCATGTCACTCTTTCCCTCTACAGAGTGTGATTTAATTTTCTTAGGAGCATCAGTTTTTTCTTTTACAGAAGTGTACTGCTTGTAATTATTTTTACTGTGAAAATATATTGCTGGTATTTTTACTATATTTTTAAAAATATTTTCACTAGCAGTATAAACCGGTGTTGCTTGGGTGTAATGAAAGCTTTAAAACTAACCCATGGTCCTGGAGCTCAGACTCTTTTGACATTGGCACGAAAAATGTAGGTTGTTGAAAGGTTGATCTTCAAGCCATAGAATTTGCTAAAATGAATGGATGTAAGTCAAATTTTGATTTCCGATATCGATGTCAAATAAGTATTCTGTCGCAAACTGAATTTTGAAGGCTAAATAAGTCCTCTGAGTAAATGGTATCATGGCTGAGACTAAGAACTGCAATTATACCTACTTAGAGCAAAACCCAAAGCAAAAACCAAAATAAGAGGAGTGAAAATCTGATTTTGATCAGACCCAATAGGATATCGGGGTATCACTTTTCAATATCGGAGTCAAATATGTTATCCATCTAACCTAAGTAAGTCCATGAAAACTTATGATATCTATCAGGAGTAAAATTGGAGAAAATGAGCCATATTTATGGCTGAATATCGGTTTTTGATCAGATTCAATAGAATATTGGGGGTATCGATTTCTGATATCAAAGAAAATGAGTCATCTGAGAAGATCTACTAATGTTTGAGACTAAAAACTATAATTTTACCAAGTTAGAGCAAATTCTGCAGCAAGAACCACAATAAAAGGACTGAAATCTTGATGTTGATCAGACCTGATTGGATATCAGGGTATGGATTTCTGATATCGGGGGAAATCGGAAAAATACCTAGTCCATGAACTAACCAGAAGCCCAAAGAATATTTGTGTGAAGTTTGGTGAGAATCAGATAAAAATTGTGGATTTGTATAAAGGACATACATACAAACAGACAGAAAGACAGACATGCACAGAAACATCTTGCCTTTTATATATGTATATCAGTATGCAGTGTGGGTATAGAAGAATCCAAAGGAGTATCCTGTACATACAGTGGTAGGATAACTCTCTAAGAGAGCTCTAAACATATATGCATATAAATACATATAGAGCAAATATAAGAAAAGTTAAGACAGACATGTTATTTCATGGTGAATCGGAAATATGGCCTATTTCAGGTGAACCATCGTCAGCTTCCGTCTTTATTTAACAAAGGATTTAGGTCTATACTTCTGATTCACCATGAAATAACGTGTCTGTCTTAATTTTTCTTATATATATATATATATATATATATGTATGGATGTATATAGATAGTGCTTTGACCCCAGTTAGCAGGTTAACTATTTGCCCATAGCTGGGACTTTAACAGGTGCAACCACCTTCAACCTCATTTAGTAACCTCCTTCTACTGAGTGGATTTTAGTTATAAAAACACACTACCTTATTAGCTCAATGATGATCATATTTCTTAATCTGTTGAATTATTTTGACAGTTCTCAGTGAATGCAGAAATGTGTGACTGACTGACCAACTAACAGACAGGTAGGCAAGCAGAAAAGATTTGATTGCTGGTGATAGTAGCAGCAGGCAACTCAAGCTTGAAGATGCAATTATAAAGGCAAAGCTTAGTGCACTGCATATGGTGGGCACTTGTCCAAGTAATCGGTCGAAATGACTGGCTGGTAATTAAGATGTAATCAATAGATATTAGTAGAGTAAGTGGAATAGATAACTAATGCCTAGTATGAAACACACTGGTACACACACGAACCACTCCTAACCAATGGCACCTCCTTTTCCCCTTCTCTCTTCCTATGAACTACTTTCCTCCCACTAAAAATGGCTGATTCAAGAAGCAGCAAGTGGGTTACCAAGGTGAGAATGGATGTGACTTCTCTTTTTTACATGTGTAACTATATGACAATGTACGAGGGTCATTCAATAAATAAGGTGAATTTTTTGCTATAAGGACTTCTTTTACAGATAGAAGCTTACTTTTTAAAAATTTTTTTTTACTTCTTTTTCAAAGGAATTTAATTTCTTTTGCAGATTGAAAAAAAAATCTTTGAGAGTTTTGAAGATTAACAAAGATGGCCTACCAAGAAGCATGCTCCAGGATTGAACAGAGGTCAGTTATCAGGTTTTTGCTTGCTGAAGGGTGCAAACCAGTTGAAATTCATAAGAGAATGTAAACTGTGTATGGTGCCACATATCTTGGCCAAAAAAATGTCTATGATTGGGCTAAATTATTTAAAGAAGTTTGAAAGTGACGATGAAACCAAAAGTGCTGTGAGCGATTGGCTGAGACATCAGTCCAAAGATTTTTACACTGAGGGAATATGGAAGCTTGTGCACAGATGGAAAATGCTGGGTGACTGTTTAAAAATAAAAATGAGAAAAAAGAAAAAGCTTCTATCTGTATTAGAAAAAAAATCACCTTAGAAAAATTCACCTTATTTACTGAATGACCCTCGTATATTCATGTTTTTTTACACACAAACACAAATATGTATGATGGCATTATGTGAAGGTATTATTGTGATGTCGTCACTCTTCAGGGAACAAGAACCCTGAAGGGTGAAAACGTTACAAAAATGCCTTTACATAACTTTGAAGTTGGTATGACTGAAATAACACTGTTCAGCTAAGTGATGAACTTCTCTATATTAATTCTGTTAACACTCTGTCTCTATCTTGGTTTTGAGCACTTTTATGACTTTCTACCAGTCAGTCAGTCAGTTAAGTGCCATACATGATACACACTTGGGTGATCATGTCTCAAAAGAGACATGACTGACTGGGCAGAAGATTATCCCACAGTAGGTTGTCATTACATACTGTGGTAGACTGGTTGCCAGCCAAGGCTATAGAACCCAATCTGTCCAGCTATTTAACCCATAACTGGAGGGAAGAGACAGATTAATACCTTTCCCAAGGGTATTTTTGTGCCATTCTCCATCTTAATTATTAAGTAGTTTTTGGTCAGATTTAAATGAGATTAGTACATAGAAAGTGCTCCATACATATATAATGCCAGTTAAGTACCATACATGATACACACTTTGGGTGATCATGTCTTGAAAGAGACATGACTGATTGGACAGAAGATTATCCTGCAGTAGGTTGCCATTACTTTCTGTGGTAGACTGATTGCCAGCTAAGGCTATATAACCCAATCTGTTCAGCTATTTAACGAATAACTGGAGAGAAGAGACAGATTAATATCTTTTCCAAGGGTATTAGCATGTAAGTGAATGCAAGGAATTCAACTGGAATTTGAACTCGGCTCCTCGATTTCTCATTCCGAGCTGATATCCAGTAAACTACAGAAAAAACATCAATTTAAGCATCATTACAATGTAAAACTATACATAGTCGTAGCAGGCCTCCCTAGGTCAGGGTTGACCGTGGGTAGCATCCTAGTTGTCTGCTAAGCTGAAGAATTGGTGTCTGTGACTGTAGATGATGATGCAGGAGTGACAGTCCCTGTTGCAGATGCTATGTTTATGTTCTGTTTCTGGTCTGTCAAATTTGTCATTTTGCTTTCTGCAAACTTGCCTCTCCATAGCAGCTTGTGTCAGTTGCTTCTCCTTTGATTTGTTTGGCCAGAGTTCCTCTCCACTCAGACTGGTTGACTGCCTCAGTCTTCTATGATTCCATGCTGATGCCCACAGCCTTCATGTTTTGTTTTATGATGTCACAATACTGTAGGTGAGACTAGCTACCCAGTGAGTCTTTTTTCAGAGGCCAGCTCTCCATACAGGTCTTTTGGGATGCGACCATCTGGCATGCAGTGAACATGGCCTAGCCAGCAGAGTCTGTGTTGCTTAAGGAGTGTGAAGATGGTGGGCAGACCCACACATGACAGGACCTCGGTGTTGGGCACCTTGTCTTACCATGAGATTCCCAATATGCAGCAGATACTTCTCATGAGGAAAGTATTCAGATGTCTCTCTTACCTGGTGTATGGAGTCCATGTCTCACTGCCATATAGTAGCATGCTGATGACACAGGCCTTGTACACTGCCATCTTTGTCTTCACTGTCAGCTTTGGAGTTGGTCCAAACATATGTGCAAAAGGGTTGTGGCTGTCTTCTCAATTCTCTCTCAGCTTCAGGGGAAGTGCAGATAACAGCAGATGCTCCTGTACATTGCTTTCATCAATCTGACTAAGGTGCTCAACCTCATTAGCAGGGAGCGTCTCTTCAGAATCCTGTCTAAGATTTGCTGCCCACCCAAGCTGCACAGCTTGATAGAGTCCTTTCATAACAACATGTGGGGGACTGTGCAGTTCAATGGCAGCACCTTGAAGCCCTTTAACAACTGCAGCAGAGTCAAACAGGGGTTATGTTTTTGTTTCCACTCACTTTGAAATCTTACTGTGCTGTTTCTGAAGCACGCATTTGACTTATCATGGGGAAGTGATTCACCTACATACAAGATCAGATGGTCGGTTTTTCAGTCTTTCCCATCTCAGCCAGGACCAATGTATGAAAAGTCTTTATCAGAGACACGTTGTTTGCTGATGACACAGCATTAGCACCCCACATTCAACATGAACTTTTATCACTGATGGATCATTTCTCTCAGGTCTGCAGAGATTTTGGGCTGACCATTAGCTTGAAAAAAACAAGCGTCCTGTGTCAAGGTACCACATTACCACCTCTCATCACCATCAATTACTATGAAATGGATGCGGTCCATCAGTTTAACTATCTTGGCTTCACTATCACTGACATCCTTTCCCTGGACATAGGACATATATATATATATATATATTTCTGATGTTAATAAAACAGTGCTCAATGTAATATAACAGATATATTAAGTGTATGTTAATAAAATGAGTGCCTGGTATGCTTGAAAACTCCTAGTCATACTACAGATATAGGATAATATGTATATTTACTGATATATATATATATATATATATATATATATATATATATAAATAAAAGAATTGGGTGTTGACAGTCAGGTAGATGAGATTTTGTGAGATATTATCTGACATTTTATTTTAAAATGCTGGGAATTAAATTAATCTAAAGTGACATCATGGTTAAAACTGTTGCATGAAGCTGAACTACAGCAGAAAAGAATATATTCAATGTACAAATTATTTTGATAAGATAAAGAACAAATAGTAAACGTTTATCAATCTAAGATCTTTTACTTTTATTAAAGTTTCATCAGAAAATGAAAAAGAAATAAATTTTGGTACTTGTACTTTTGTGTTGTTTGATTTTTATTGAGCAATTGTTTATTTGACATTTTAAGCCAACATTAGTATAATCAAGAAATTAATAGATTACAAGCCTACCTGAAAAAATGTACAAATTGCTATATGTATTTAAGTGTATAATAATTCATGTCGGATGATAATATATATTCATGGTAGCTGGACAGTTTGCCTAAAGACAATTCACAGACAAGTCAGTTGATCAATGCTTTGAGTCTTTTCACAAATTCTCATTCAGATTTTTTTTTAATTCTTTAGAACATTCTTTCTAAGTCTTTCAGTCGTCATCATGGAGTTTGTCAAGACAGAGAAAGGAGACAGAAAGTTTTTATTGAAGGAATAAGCCTATGTTTTTAACAAAACTTCTTTCTTCTTTTATGTGCCCTGTCCTTTCAGGACATAGACGACCATGGCTTTCCACATCTCCCTGTTCCTTGATGGCTCTTAGCACGCTTTCTCCTGTTATACCATGCAACCCTCGTTCCGTCATCCACCTGATCAGGTCCTTCAAATATGTTATTCACTGTTTTCCCCTGTCTCTTTTTCCCTTTATCTGGCCTGTTAGTATCAGATTCTCCAAGCCCTCCTTCCTCATTGCATGTCCCAGGAACTTTAGTTATCTCTTCTTGATGCTCAGTACTAATTTCCTTTTCATTTCAACCCTTTCCTCACATGCTCAATCCATGATATCTGCAGCATCCTTCTGTAGAACCACATTTCAGCTGCTTCAAGTTTTTCTTTCATCTTCAAAAATATCATCCAACATTCGCTCCCCATATTAAAGAACTGACATCATATTGCAATCCAGTACTCTCCTCTTTGTTTAGAGAATCTAAAGCAGTGCAGCACAAGACTGACAACAGTTGATGAAGCAAAGAGCAGAATCCATTTCAGAACAGTTGCATCTACCAACACCTGGATAATTTGCTAACAGTTAAAAACTGGATGAGTGCTTGAAATTTTAAAGATTTAAAGTTTTGACCAATTATCCTAACTGTGGACTGTTCCTTGGCAAATAGTCTTTCTGTGGACTGTCCCCCTTGGCAAATAGTCTTTCTGTGGACTGTCCCCCTTGGCAAATGGTCTTTCTGTGGAAACTAAAGTCTTTCTGTGGACTGTCCCCCTTGGCAAATAGTCTTTCTGTGGACTGTCCCCCTTGGCAAATAGTCTTTCTGTGGACTGTCCCCCTTGGCAAATAGTCTTTCTGTGGACTGTCCCCCTTCTGGCAAATAAAGTCTTTCTGTGGACTGTCCCCCTTGGCAAATAGTCTTTCTGTGGACTGTCCCCCTTGGCAAATAGTCTTTCTGTGGACTGTCCCCCTTCTGGCAAATAAAGTCTTTCTGTGGACTGTCCCCCTTGGCAAATAGTCTTTCTGTGGACTGTCCCCCTTGGCAAATAGTCTTTCTGTGGACTGTCCCCCTTCTGGCAAATAAAGTCTTTCTGTGGACTGTCCCCCTTGGCAAATAGTCTTTCTGTGGACTGTCCCCCTTGGCAAATAGTCTTTCTGTGGACTGTCCGTTGGCAAATAGCCCTGGGTACAACAGCAATTAAGAGGTGGTTCCATGCTCCTCACAACCTCTCAATCAGAGGCCTTCCTGCTGGATGCAGTTTATTGTCATATCCATGACCATGATATTTGGAAGTGTGTGTATGTCTAGTAGGAATTATGTTTGTTTTTTTCACATGTTGATTTAGGAACCTTTTTACATACATAATATTTTGTATATATACTAAAACTTTTGTACCCACTTTAAGATATCATGTCCTGTTGTGAAAGGTATTTTATTTAGGTGTGGGGATGAAGAGATGGGTGAATAGATTTAAAAAATAAAACTAAACAAAATATTAGAACAGTTTAAACACAATTTTGATAGAAAAGAAAGAATCAGTAGTAAGCCTTTTTTTACTGTGGTAGATGGTATTTTTGTATATTTAAAATATTTACAAAATAAAGTATTTGTCTCTACTTCTGAGATAAGCTAATATTTATACTATTTACATTGTTTGGACTGTTGTCCTCATCTTTTTTGCTATGTTTATAACGTTTTGGTTGTTGTATGCTCTGGTCTTGGTCGTCTTCATCCTTTATTTCAATGTCTGGGGTATATCATTCTCATTCCATCTGTGATGATACTTCCAGTAGTTATCTCCCTTTAATTGAACTTGCTAAGTTATTTGTTCACCACTACTGTAGCCAGGTATTGAACTCACAACTCTTTGGGTCAAGTCACTAGAACCAATGATTTTATCCACTAGGCCATGTGTCCTTAAGGATATCAGTGTATGCATTTCTGGGACTTATAAACCTAATGTCCCGATAACCAATTTTTTTACCAGAGTTCAAATTGCAATCTTTGAAGCTCATGATTTTCTCTAGCACTTTGTATTCCTGGTTCCCATATTGTATACATTGCTATACTTGGCCGGCTTAGGATATTTTTGTGGCCTAGCATATGCACTGATTTCTTAAGTTTATGTAGTTTCTGATTGGGGCAAAAAAATAAAGCTTGTTTAAAAAAAATGGTACATATTGGCTAGAATGTCTCACAGAAAGTAATAGCAACCTACTGCGGGATAATCTTCTTCCCAGTCAGTCATGTCTCTTTCGAGACATGATCACCCAAGTGTGTATCACGTCTGGCACTTAATTAACTGAATGAAAATAATAGTTGGAAAAATAAGTAAAGCTTCTGCTGGGCATAAAGTGGGGGATCAATTTTCTATTATTATGAAGTAATAAATTGATCCCCCACAAATTATTAATTATTAATACAATCTGTCTCTTCTCCCATCAGCTATACTTTAAATAACAGGATGGAAAATCTTCTGCCCAGTCAGTCTCTTTTGAGACATGATCGCCCAAGCGTGTATCATGTATGGTACTTAACTGACTGAGCATTTGAAGTAATAAAATGTTTGGATGATAAATAAGTTGGTTAATTTAATCAGTAAATATAGATTTTTAAGAAAAATACCCGGGGATAAAAACATGTTGTAAAATAACAGATGCATTTGTTCTTTATGAGTTGAGAAGAAAAAGTTCTATGGGAATTGCTTTTACTTTTTTACTTTGTTTGTGTGTGTGTGCATATATATATATATATATATATATATATATATATATATATGTCTAGTCTGTAAACAGTGAGGATAATCCAACAAGATTAACTTAATATAAAATATTAAGTGTTATATCTCTATAGAGAGCACAGTGGATGTTATCCAGAGCAATATTATATTTATAAAGGAAAATTCAACACGTCATTTCAAGTGGTTATAAACTACAGTTCATTTCTATGAACCAATTAGCTCATTTCATCAGACTTTACAATATTCCTTCCATTTGGTACAAAAAATTTTGTCAAAATTTTTTGTACCAAATGGAAGGAATATTGTAAGGTCTGATGAAATGAGCTAATTTAGCTCATTGAAATGAACTGTAGTTTGAAATGACGTGTTGAGTTTTTCTTTTATATATATATATATTTTGATTGTTTAATTACTTAGTTTTTGGTTATAATAAAATTAAATCAGTGCATATTTGTATTAAAGTGTTCAATGCAATTATATTGTAGAACTTTCGAATATTCTTAATTTGTAAACGAGTTATTATGCGACCCAGGTTTCTACCAGGTGGTGTCTTCAGGCGATTTGCAATAACTAAGTTCATAAGTTATTGCAAATTGCCTGAAAACACCACATGGTAGAAACTTAGGTCACGTAATAACTCGTTTACAAATGAAGAATATACATATATATATATTTTAATCATTTCACCACAAGCAAGGCAATGGTATGAAGACAGCTGCATGAGAGTAGAATGGAAAGGGAGAACATGATACAAAACTTGTCAAGGAGATAGAAGATGGCAATTGACATTGCATTTAAATTCTTGGAGATTGTAGCTTTCCGAGAAGTAAGTAAACAGAAGGGAATTCCACAGGTGGGAAGTGTGAGAAAAGAAGCTGATAGATTAGAAGTTGCAGTTACATTTGATTGGTTTAACTATAAGAGGGTGGTACCTAGTTGCCTGTCTATTTGCTTGAGTAAATACATGCAGAGAGGGCTACAGTGTGTGTGTGTGTGTGTATATATATATGTGTGTGTCTATATATATATATATACACACACACACACACACGAACATAGCTAATAAATATACTGTATGAGTCAAAATTATGTTAACAATTTTTCCCATAATGTATGCACTTGTCTCGATCAAACATTTCCAAATCATTGGATAGGTTGCAGTGGACTGTTGCATGGCTACCACACTCCCCATGGTGATTTTTGGTTATGGGTTATGATAAAGGACTGCAAATATAGCAAAATGTTTGCAACATTAAATTTAGCCTTTAAAATTCAGTTTATGATGAAAAAACTTATTTGATATCAATACCACAAAATCAAAATTTGACTTGCATCCATTCATTTTTCTTTCAGTCTATGGTTTTGCTTTAACTAGAAATAACTATTGCTTTTTAGTCTTTTGTGCCAACATCCAAAGAGTCTGAGCTCCAGAACCATGGATGAGTTTTAAAGCTTTCATTACACATGAGCAATGTCGGGCTATACTTCTAGTATATATATATATATCCATTCATATATATTTTCTTCTCACATTTTTTAAATGCCTTCATTGACAAAAAGTATATGAAAATAAAATAAATTAAATAAACAAGTTACCCCATATAACGTAAATATGGTTGGTTTTACAAATATTTACTTTTTTTTTAACTTCTATGATTTTACTTTTATTTCTAGATTTTGGTATAAACCAAATTAAATCTATACATTTAATAAATGAAAAAAAATTCAGAACCCAGATTTATAATTTATATCAACTTTAAACAATGCTTATTTCAGAACAAAATTCAAATCAAAAAATGGTCAGTTCATAATATGCACCTGATGATTGCATAGTGCTGAAACACTTAGCTGTGTATTAGACATAGAAAAAATATATATAATATTAAATAAAAAAAAGGAAAAGCATATAGGTAAAATCCCAAAAACCAGATCCTATTAGTATTAATTTTATTAATAATAAAAATTATCCAGGTAAAGGACTCACTGTAAATAGTATTATCAATTTCCACAGCCATATATGCATATTATATAAAAAAAAAATTCTGAATTATACATTCGTTGAATAGCTATTTCAGCAAAAAAATTCTCACTTTTTCAGCAACAATCAAAAACAAAAATTTATTAATTCAAATATGGTACAAAAATTCACATAGTGGAAGAAGCCCAAAACATATTCGTTTACAGGAAGTAAAAAAAAAATTGTTTTAACATTTGTCGTCCAGACATAAAAACAGGAACAGAGAAAGAGATTCATGACTCGATATTAGAAAAAGACTTTTATATTATGTCTGTATAAAAGAATAAAAAAATCAAACATTTAACCGTGTCACAGGAAGAGAAGTGGTGGGGTGGAGGGAAAGAAAGGACAAATGGGGTAGACAGGGAAAGAATTAAAGGAGAAATAAGGCATTAAAAAAAGAATTCAGTAGCCAAGGTGATGAATCCACAGATGATGGAAGGAGGGGAAAGTTATATAAAAAGAAAAGCTAACAGGAGAAAAGAACAGAAATGAGACAATATTTTATATATTTGTTAAGAAAGAAAAGAAAAATTGGTTTAAAATAATAATAATATGGCTGGACTACAGATGGTTTAAAATCTACTAATAATAGAATTGAGATAATATTATAATAGGTCTATAATGAGAAATGGGCAAATAATATATAAACATATAAACACACACACACACACACACACACATACTTATTATGTCCTTTTCTCATTTTAGACCTATTATAATATTATCCCAATGACTCCTGTCTAAGTTTCCTTTCAAATAAGCTCATTTGTATAGATGTGTATCTGGAGTATGTTACCCACACTATAAATTTCTGACAGCTGTTTTTTTTTTTTTAAAATGACAGTCCATATTATCAGGTCAGACTCTGATCTGTACTGAGGTCATTTTCTTGTAGAACACTGATCTGCAATCAGGTCATTTCCAGGTCAGACATTGATTAGAACTGAAATCCTTTCCCTGTGTCACTTCTAGCACAGACCTTGATATAACTGAGATCATTTTCTCAGGTCAGAACTTGATCTGAATTGAGGTCATTTCCTCCAGTCATTTCCAAGTTAGGCTCTGATCTGTACTGAGGTCATTTTTTCAGGTATTACATCACAACTGCTTTATACCAAATTTCCAAATGGGGTCAGTGTGCTTGCCTTCCTGATTAACCTGGTTGTTGCTTGCGATTTAACACTAATCATTGATAGTATATACACAGCATACTCACAGTAGATCACCCTAATAATTAAATCTGGTTAGTTGATCTCAAAAAAGTCAGTTTAGATTGATTAAAGTTGTTTCACTCCAAACTAAAGCTTGTCATTTTATTTGTGCAACTGGGTCAATCACCTTTAGAAACAACTTAAAAGCAGATTACCTCAGTTGATTAAGATGGTTTGCTGTCCTATTTAAGCATGTATTTAGTTTTGCTGCTATTATCGAAACAAAGAGCCAAGTAAGGGCAATTTTCGATAGGAAGTAAGTGGTGGCCACGGTCAAGAACCAGTCAACCAGAATGTATCATTCAATAGACAAATACCTTGATTGTATCCTCTGACTCAGGGGAGTAGCCAACCATGCCATTTCCCATGAACAAACCTTATCATGGTTCATTAAGTAATGGCACGCAGTGTTAACACCATACACCTGGCTTCCTACAAAAGACATGTCTCCAGCCAATATGCTCTATATTAATGGTGAAAGTATTTCTATTCTTGAGCTGTCAGAGATTTTACAAGTAAGCTGATTAAACAAGGCACAAAAAAAAAAAAAAAAATTCTATGGTTACTCTTGCAGTAATGGGTGATGCAACATTTTATATGTTTTACTTTGGCTTTTCATTGGTTTTTGTTCAAACTCAGATAGTAACAAAAAAAAAATAGGATTGGATGCTGATTTTCAAGGCATACAAACACTCATCTTTTGGAAGATTTGACAGTCTTCCATTATCATTTAAACACATGCAATAAACTAAAGTTTGGCAAAATCTTCATTAACAATTTCTTTTTACAATAAAAAAATGTCAGCTCATTTCTATAAGCAATCATTTATATCCATCTTTGAAATTATTTTGTTGGTATTTTCTTTGTAGTAAAATATATTTACTTAAAGATTGTGTGTGTGGGTGGGGGTTAACATGTTTGGAAAGTATCCAAATATATGATACTTCAAACGGTAAAACAAATGCTTACTTAAGGCAATGGAGGCTTTGTTCCCTTCAAAGTATTCATCTTGAAATCTCATATAGTGCCTAACATCAGAGACAGACCATATTTGAATACAAGCACTTGTCAGGTGGCCTGATGAATGCATTTAAATGTGAAACAGACTCTTGCCATACAATGTTGCCATCTGTGTCCACACTGCTTATATATATATATATATATATATATATATATATATATATAGTGATGATCATCCATGTATACTGTCTTAATATGTATAGGAAAGAATATTAATAAAAAGTTTTGAATTTAAAAATGTACTTTTTTTTAACAGTATTTGTTTATTTTTATTATATTTTACATTTCAGACCGTCCTCGGACTTGTTTCTGATGAAGGACCGAGGGCGGT
Organism: Ascarosepion bandense; assembly: GCA_037127315.1. Lineage (NCBI taxonomy): Eukaryota > Metazoa > Mollusca > Cephalopoda > Sepiida > Sepiidae > Ascarosepion > Ascarosepion bandense. The sequence goes on along the minus strand of JBBBDQ010001905.1, from coordinate 915,645 downwards.
CTGAAATATAAAATATAATAAAAATAAACAAATACTGTTAAAAAAAAAGTACATTTTTAAATTCAAAACTTTTTATTAATATTCTTTCCTATATATATATATATATATATATATATATATATATATATGCACATTTGATTGGGCATCTTGAGGTGGTGTAATGATTAACAGGCTTGGCTTGCTAGAATCATTGCAATTGAGTAATGATTTTAATCCTCACTGGGTACCCCACACTTTCGGCTTTTTGCCATATCTAAGCTGAGCTTAGAAAATCAACTATCTATCATGGGACACCTTGACATGGTGCGATGGTTAGCGAGCTTGTCTTGCTAGAATCAATTATGACTGAGTAGTGACTTCAATCCTCACTGGGTACCCCCGCACTTTCAGCTTTGTGCCACATCTAAGTTGCACTTAGAAAATCAATGTATGCAAATTTGATTAAAACCAATAAAAGTTCAATGTTAATTAATTTTTATTTGCTTTTGCATTATTTTACATATTTTTTTATTTTTGATTGGTATTGGTAAATAAAATTTCTTATGTCTAAGTACATTCAGATAACACAACTGGCCATTTTCAAAGATGTTTGTTATGTTTTCATTTTATTATTTTAAAATATTGTATTTTTTCTGTTGACTTCTATTGCATTTCATGTATTCAGATATGAGTTTGTCGCCTTCATTTCAAGAAAAAAATTGTTTAATGAAACGGCCCTCCAATATAACAGTGAATGCAGGACATTCTCCTCACAAATGAGGAAGAGATTTGAAGCAATTAGTCTGAGTCTGAAGGCTTATTAGAACAGTGGAAGATGCCTTCCAAAAATTATGCAAAATATTAAGAAACAAAAATTTAATTAAAAACTAAGAAAAGAGTGCTGAACTGTTACATAATATCAGTCCACCAATATGACAATGAATTCTAGGCAATCTTAAAGATAAAGAAGAGACTTAAAGCAACAAAGATTTGGTTCTACAGAAGGATACTCAGAATGCCATGACCTAAACATATAAGCAATGACAAATGGAAACAAAAATTGATACTTGTATTTAACATCAGAAAAAGATAGCTGAAATTTCTGGGGCACATTATGAAGAAAGAAGGCTTGGAAAATTTTATCCTCACAGGACAGATTGAAGGCAAGAGGGACAGAGGAAAACTGTATATAACTTATTTAGTGATCTTGAAAAAATGGATCACAGAACAGGGTTTAGGAGAGATAACAAAAAGATAAAATTTGTTAAGAGCTACAAAGGACAGAAAATTGTGGAGAGGCACGATCTCTCACACCCTGAAAGGACACAGTGCGTAGGAGAAGAATTAAATGCATTTTGGATGCTGGATCCAAGGTTTGATATAATTTTGTACATCTTTGGTTGCCTGCTCAATTGCAGTCACTTTTTGTATTTTTTATGGTTTAATTCTTTTGTGTAGTTAAGGATTTGCTTGATTTCATGTTATGCTTTGCTTTGCATTGCTTAATGCTATGTATTTTAATGTAGCTATTAGGAGTTAAGTGGCATGTTAAATGGTATGACAACATTTTGGCGGGAAACTAATGTGTATGCTTGAATTGTTTTTAGGAACGCATTCTCCGATCAAGCATTACATACATTGAATACATATACACACACTACAAACAAAGAGTGCGATGTGTAAATTGTCGCTATTTTAAATTTTAAATTTCTTGTAGATGTCTCGTTTGTTTTTTGATTTTGTCAACTGCACATTATAATAGGGTCAGTGGAGCACCATCTGTGAGAAAAAGAACACCATGAGGTAGTTCACTCTGCCAGAAATTTGAAAACAGCATGCTGTAATGGTTGGCATTTGCACCAGAAGCTCTCATACAAAAGTGCCTGGGTGTCAATCTGAAGACAGTGCAGAGGATTCAGAAGGAGTTAGATGAGTTTGATGGTGATTACAAAGGTATGGTAGCTCTGAAAATTCCCATTGATCATTTTGATAAGAAAACTCCCAAATTTGTTAGTGCAGGCCTCAAACTCAACATGGTGATCTACATCAAATGCCTTCAGGAGGTAGTGCTGCTCTGAGTGCCCGAAGAACCTATGTCTAGTAACAGGACTCTGCACCATGCCACGTATGCAAGAGAACCTAGTTATGTCTGCCCGACAATTTCTGTGAACACATCCCTCCTTACATCTGAGCATATAACTCTTCAGACAACAACCCCTTCATTATTATGAGTGGACCACAGTTGAGCAAGAGACCAATGAACACCAAAGATAACCTGAAGGCAAGGATTATGGCAGCATTCACTAACTTAAAAAAGGAGAGGGTCCAGAAGATTTCTAGAAGATTCCAAAGTCCCCTGGAGCCATGGTTGAAGCCAATGGTGATTTTAAATTAAAATCTTTTTTATATAATCCAGCCAATTTCATTTATCAGACAATTTCTGCAAGCACAACACCCCTTACATCTGACCACCTCACTCCCCAGACTGCAAACTCCTTGATTGTGTTGGGGGTGCAGTTCAGTGAGAGACCAACAAAACTTCTTGTAACACCAAAGATAAACTGAAGACAACATTCATCAAACAAAGAGATTGTCAAGAAGAGTTGCAGGAGATTTTGAAGTCATCTGAAGGTCACAGTTATAGCCAATGGCGATTCTATTAAATTAATATTCAATATCGGGGTGGGGATAGAGCGTTGATAAGTACAAAGAGTTTGTCACTTTAACTGAGCAGATTCATGCTGCCAACTTAGAAGTTTTGTGAGGACACCTTTATGATGTTCTCACTCATTAGGGCTGTGTTTTTATATATATATATATATATATATATTTTTTTTTTTTTTATCATATCACCCTGAGCAAGGCGGTAACGCCACTAATGTGCAGGGGGCTACATAGGAGTGAAAAGATTGGAAAAGAGAAAACCGGAAACCGCATCCTAAACAGGAAACAAGGGATGAGCCTCTTCACCTGTTCAATAGACGTGGGTGGAGTGTGAACCGGGTGATAGTTTAGTCTATCTACTCCAACTGAAATAAAATATAGATATATAGTGTTTAATTGTGATGATGTTTATCCCCAAGGTTGTTTTTCAGTGGTTTTACTGATAACGTGTATTTCAGTTAGCAGGGTTTTTTTATTGTAAAGTGTTCAATATCGGGGTGAAGATAGAGCATTGATAAGTACAAAGAGTTTGTCACTTTAACTGAGCAGATTCATGCTGCCAACTTAGAAGTTTTGTGAGGACACCATTATGATGTTCTCACTCGTTAGGACTGTTTTTATATTTATTCCCAACCCTGATACTGAGCACTTTACAATAAAAAAAACCTGCTTACCAAAATACGTTATCAGTAAAGCCACTGAAAAAAAAACAATCTTGGGAATAAACATGATCACAATTAAACACGTAAATTAAACACGTAAATCCCCAGATTGCAACCGTCTTGGTGTGTAAGGCACAACTGAGTGAGAGACCAACAAAAATTCTTAGAACACCAAAGATGACCTGAAGGCAAGGATTATGGCAGCATTCACTAATTTAAACAAGGAGAGGGTCCAGAAGATTTCTAGGAAATTTCAGTCACCTGGAGGCCATGGTTGAAGCCAATGGTGATTTTATTGAATAAATTTACTCAAGATATTTTGTATAACTTTAGTAAATATATTTAAAATGAGATCTGAGTTGTTTTCATTTTTGTATGAGTTAGATAACCAATCCTTCCATTGCACACAGTATGACAGTCTGTTTTAAAATAATCATTTTTTCATACACCTTTGGGTTTATTTCATATATGTTGTACAATTTGTTTCCTGTAATAAGGATATTTCATATTTGTTTTTTTAGTTTTTTTGTTTTTTTTTACTTCAATGTTTAATTGTTTTTAGAAGTTGTTTTTACTTTTTTAAAAATTTTATTTGGTCTGATATGGAAATCCTATCTTTTTCAAATTTAATTAATTCTTTGATTGCAGGGGGATAACTCCTGGTTTTAAAATTGAAATCACTCCTGTCTTTTTTTCTTTTTTTTCTCCTGCGTATTTTTTGGGGAAGAGTAATTGTTGTGGAGTAGTTTTTGCACTGATGGTTATAATCGTCCTATGTCGGTTGCTAATCAACTTAATGTACCCAAAATGTCAGGAACTTGGTAATCTTCCACTGAAAGCTGACTCCTTAGTATTCAGCTTACTGCCGACTAATATCAACTGCCTAGTAGTTCTAGTGAACTCCAATAGAAGTCTAAAGAATTTACCAAGAACTTCTCCCATTAACTTCCTGTTAACTCTTACTGGTATAGGAAGGAGTGTCCATTATCTGAGGAAGAGGTGCATTTTCCCCATCATAGTAATGCTTTCCATTTGATTCTGGAAAGAAACTGTTCAATTGTTTGCAATAAATATACCATATATTTGTTTTTGTTTGGAATTGGTATGGTTTCCAGTGAGTGTGATATATTAAATTCTTACGTTGTTGTTTTTTGTCTCCGTGTGGTCCGGCATATATATATATATATATATATATATTCAATTTAATTTTCTTTATTGTTAATAACTTAAATGTTCTATGTTTACTGTGTGTTAATATTTATTCTTTGATAATGGCTTATGTGAGCCTAAAGCTTAGACCCGATAAAAAAATCAACAATTACTGTGATTTTTTTGTTGTCTTTCAACAATATCACCATCAAGTATATCAGACGGTAGGAACGGATCCTACACAAAATTAATAGACAAAACTTGTCTATATTATTCAATGAAACCAGTATTAATATATATATCTATATCTATATATAAAATTAGTTTTTGGTCATAGTTAAATCGGACCAACACACAATTGTATTAAAGTGTTTAAAACAATTATATTTTGAATATTTTTTAGAATTGAGTTGTTTTGCAACTTGGGTTTCTGCCTTTCAGTATCTTCAGGCAATAACTGATTTTACCATTTTTCAAACACTCACATAACAGATCTTTTATGAACGTGTTATTTTCAAAATTAAGAGAAGTTACTTAAGAGTCATTGAACACTTTTGTCCATGATCGTAAGATTCTTGAAGGTATTTATTGGGTATGGTTACACTTGGACATAATTTCTGTTCTTTCATTTAGTAATTTCTTTCTTTCTGGGAACAACATAATAGCCAATTTTTCCTCTTGGCATAATCTGTATATTTTACCGCCATTGAAAAGTTTGGCTATTTTTACTATGCTCCAAGTTATATTGGGGTCTTTTACATATTTCATTCTTAATTTCCATACAAGACTAGCCAGTTTTCTACAATTTTTGAAGTTTTCCAGTTTAAATGTAGTTATGATTATTTCATCTAACTTTAAAACTGTCTTTAGTGGATCCTGAATATGTTTTACTTTGACCATTTATGACATGTACTTTTACTTTGTAAATCACCTCTTTTGTATTACAAAGTCCATTTATAAAGTGGGCATTTATTTTTGACCCTGCAGTTACCTTTCTTGTTAATGACGTTTTGTACACTGTTATTTAGGTTTCTGGCGTTTCGTTTTTTTTAATGTAATTTTCTAAATTACTAGTACAGTTATAACTCAATTTGATTAAATTCCTATTGAAAATTTTGTTTAATTCTGAGTTTTTTGGAAAGTGTTCATTGATGAGTTTTAAAAAATCTGGCCATAAGAACATTTTAGAATATAAACCCAAGCCAAGCAGATAAATGTAAAACAATAATAGAAATCAAAACATTATCTGGTTCAACCCAACATTTAACTTAGAAGTAAAAACCAAAATAGGACAATTTTTTTTTTTTTTTTCTGGGAAAAATAATTTCTGGGAAAGCAAATTAATTTGAAACCAAAGATAAATCTTTATCTTTTCATTATGAATTGTTTCTTTTTTATTGTTTCCTTTTTTATGAAAGGTTTTTTTGTTGTTTCCTTTTTTTATAAATGGTTTCTTTTTCATTGTTTCCTTTTTATGAATGGTTTCTTTTTTATTGTTTTTCTTAATGAATTATTTATTTTTTATGAATTATTTCAATCAAAGTATTTTCCACTCTACATAACTAAAGGGATGATAAGCTGTAAAAAAAAATCTATCACCTTAATTTTATCCCCAATCCAAAATCTCCCTTCCAATAGTAAAAGTCAAAGAAATATAATTATGTGATACTATAAAACATGAAGAATAAGCAGGCAAGTTGCCATGATGATCACATGATGGACACATGATAGACATTCAAATAACTCCTCTGTCAAAAGAGAACCTCGCTGATTGGTTGCCAATTTACATCAACACTACACAGGCTGATTCTAGAGATATTCAAAATGGCTGGATAGTTTTCAAGTAGATTTCAGATAGGGAATTTACATAGTGGTTGAGATAGCTGCATAGAGATGTCATGCATGGTACCAAACCTGTATAGAAATATCTAGACTGTTAACTGTATACAATTGCTTTCTAAGATCAATGGTTAAAAAATGTTTTGAGTGAGTAAAGTCTGAAGCTTTTGGCAATTTTGCTGAGTTGACATCGCCAAGGATGCATTCCAGAAGCTGAGTCGAGTAATGAGAGAAAGGAAAATATTTCAAGAAACAAAGAAGAGAGTACTGTACTGCTATGTGATGTCTGTTCTTCAATATGGCAGTGTAATGCAAGGATTCTTATTTGGGAGCTAATAATAATTTAGTAATACAAGTACTACTAATTAATCCATAGCTACAAGTGAAAAGAGGTGCATTCATACATAATCATAATTTGATAATGTGGAACCAGATCTTACTTGTGGTTGCTCCCAGGTCCACCATGATCCCAGGGTGATAGCACCTGTTAGTAATACATGTTCATAGTAAAAAAAACTGTTGTGGAGGAATATCCTGTCCTACTCGGGAATGGGTATGGCCCGGGTTATGAAAGACCCAAACGAGAATGAACTACTGAGAGAGGGAGCACTCGAAAGAGATTGAGTGTGTTTATGAGAGTCGACAGCCGCCGGCCTTAGACGAGTGTTAGACATCACTAGACGGAAGCCTTCTTCTCAAGACGGACGCATACGTCCTATACAGAGACATTGCCTTCTTGATTGTTATTCTTGTTAACTGTTCGTTGGTGTACTTGTATTTGATTTATTGTACTAAGGTATAATAAATCTCTGTCTATATATCCTCAGTGTTAAGAGTTATTTCTTGCACTATTCTTTCTCTGTTTATCCCCTCCCAGGATACAACAAAAACAAAAACTAAAAATATCACAGCACACAAGAAAGTAGTTTCGGCATCAAATGACCTATGATGTTAAACAAACCAAACCAGTTAAGACCAGATATTTTTCTGGTAATAAAAGAATATATACAGAAGTTCTTGTTGGTTAAGAAGGTATTCCTTTCAATAACAAAAAGAATTTTACTCAAATATCTCCTGGAGAGACAAAGAAAGACATCAATCTCTAACAATATAAAAGTCCTGCATTCTGGCTATGCAAGACAATTTTGAATGTCAAATCTATTCATCAAAAACTGAAGCACAGATGTCTCCATTGTTTCCTGAATACTGATCAAATGTCTACGGTATAATGTGGATATAAAGTGGGGGAGAAATTCTGTATTACAATCAATATATTAACTGATCCCTCACTTGGTGAACACAGCAGTTTCTATATATTTATACTCTTGAGACCCAAAGGCGAATTGGCATGGCCAAGGATGCATTCCAGAAGCTGAGTAGAGTAATGAGAGAAAGGAAAAATTTTGCTGGAAACAAATAAGAGAGTACTGAATTGTTATTGGATATCTGTTCTTCAATACAACAGTGAATGCTAGACAATCTCATCAAAGATGAAGGAGAAAGTTGAAGCAATCAAAATGTGGTTCTACAAAAGGATGTTGAGGATATCACAGACCGAGCATGAGAACGACGATGAGGTTTTTGACAGGATTGAAATATAAAGTAAACTAATACTTAACATCAGGAAAAGACAGCTAAAGTTCCTGGGACATGTAATGAAAAAGGAGAGCTTGGAGAATCTGATACTTACAGTCAAAGGGAAAGAGAAACAGGAGAAAGCAGCTTATTACATACTTGATGGTCTTGAGCAAGTGGATAATAAAGTGGGGTTTAGGTAGGTTAACAGGAGAAAGTGTGCTAAGAGTCAGTAGGGATAAGGAGATGTGGAAGGCCATGATCGCCTACATCTTAAAAGGCATGGCACATAGAATAATAATGATAATTTTTCTTTGAACATTGTGCTTACATTATAGATCCACAACCAAAAAACTATAGCAAATAACAAAAACCACATTACTCGAGGACTACCAATAGCAGCAACAACTAAAATGGATAGCACATATAACTGGAAAAGAAATGATGACATCATTGAGATATTAATATTCCACATAACTTCGAATAAAAGTTAAGGAAGGAAACCCCTATTAATACTGGAAAGAGTGATAATAGTGACTGAACTTGAGAAACATATTTTCCTGAAAAATTGTTTCAAGAAATTATTAATTTCAACCAAAAGCAGTATTGGCTATTTGATCAATGAATGTCAAATGTTTTCTTGAAGGTAAGCGACTAATATTAACATTGCCATTACCTGGACCAGTGGTCAGTGTTTGGTAGTTAAGCTTTTAAAATGGAAAAGGCATGAATATATTTTTCCCCGGCTATAGGTTAAGTCAGGATTTCAAATCTTTACTTTGTAGGCAAGCCAACAAACTTTTCCTAACTTGGAAAATTGACAAAAATGTCTTTATTCCAATCATCTCCCTTAAATTAACATTGTGCTGTGCTAAGACTTTTTCATCTTCTTCTATGTGGGCTTCAGAACATTGACAATCATGGCTCTCCACAATTTCCTGTCCTTTGTAACTCTTAATAGATTTTATCTTTATGTTTAGTCAGTTAAGTGCCATACATGATACTCGCTTGGGCGATCATGTCTTGAAAGAGACATGACTGACTGGGCAGAAGATTATCCTGCAGTAGGTTGTCATTACTTTCTGCAGTAGACTGGTTGCCAGCCAAGGCTATAGAACCCAATGTGTTCTGCCATTTAACTCATAACTAGAGAGAGAAGAGATAGATTATATTACATTATTACATAATTTATAATTAGTGGGGGATCAGTTTATTACTTTATAACAATAGATAACTGATCCCCCGCTTTATGTCCACTAAAAGTTTTAATTATGCTTCTAACTATTATCTTCATTCAGTCAGTTAAGTGCCATACATGATACATGCATCGGCAATCATGTCTCAAAAGAGATATGACTGACTGGGCAGAAAATTATCCTGCAGTAGGTTGCCGTTGCTTTCTGTGGTAGACTGGTTGCCAGCCAAGGCTATAGAACCCAATCTGTCCTATTATTTAACCCATAACAGGAAGGAAGAGACGGATTCATACCTTTTCCACGGTTATTTGCGTGTAAGTGAATGCAAGGAATTCAACTGGAATTCGAACTCTGCTCCCCAAGTTCTCATTCCGAGCTGATATCCACTGCACCACAAAGTGCATCTTTATGTTATCTCTTCTAAAACATGTTCTGCGACCCATTTACTCAAGCTTGTTCAGTAGGTTATGCATTGTTTTTCTCTGTCTCTTTTGCTGTCAGTCTGACTTGTGAGTATCAAGTTCTCCAAGACTTCTTTCAACTCACTTTTTCTGATGTGTACGTTTTGTTGGCATTTTGTCTAAAATTTTGTTGCTGGTCATATGATTGGTTCATTTCTGTTACTTTAAGTTTCTCTTTCATTTCTGCCGAGATGTTTCAGCATCCTTTACTATACAGGAGGACTAACATCATATAACAGTTCAGTACTTTTTTTTTCTTTGTTTCCAATAATATTTTCCCGTTTCCTAATATTTTTACTTAACTTTTAGAAGGCATTTTTTATTATTCTAACACAACTTCACATTTTAAACTAAGATTTTTAAGTATTCATAAATTGCCATCTACTTTTGCCCCATTTTGGATAGAAGGAAATTAATCAAAAGACACTTTTTATACTTTCATCAGTGAAATCTATGACCAGAAATATTATTGTGGCAGCCATCTTGTCCAGTCTGTGTCTGTTTAAAATTAAATCAGTTCAAAGGAAAAAAAAATCAACTTATTTTTAATTTATTTTTCTGATTGTTACCTTATTTGAATAATTATCTTATTTATAATTATGATCATCTGATTCTGTTTACAGTGGCGATTGTGGAATTCTGAAAGTGCGGGTGGCCACATGGGAGCTGAGATTTTTCTGAAGAGGAGGGAAACTCAAGCAGTGTCTTCATTTTCATACCACATCACTATCGTGTACACAACTGAAGAATGAGTTTGAGTATATTACTTCACTAAATTAAACAGAACAACTTTTCATTCATAGCAATGGAGTTCTAATCTATTCTTGCCCTCTTTTCCACTCTCAAGCTGTTGGAACGCAAAAGAGGTTAATTTCAAAACAAAAACAAATGTCTGTTTCTGTCTATCTGGTTGTTTTATTTTGTTTGTTTTTTTTTTCCTTTCAAATTGGTCTCTGTATGTGTCCTTAAAAAGCTAAATGAAAAAGAAAACGCAGAGGGAAAATGCTGAAGATCAAATCTTATCAAAATAAGAGACTGACCAGTTTCATAAATTGGTCTCTGTTATGTGTCCTGAAAAAGCTGAATGAAAAAGAAAATGCAGAGGGAAAGTGCTGAAGATCAAATCTTATCAAAATCATAGACTGATCAGGTTCATAAATTGGTCTCTGTTATGTGTCCTGAAAAAGCTAAATGAAAAAGAAAATGCAGAGGGAAAGTGCTGAAGATCAAATCTTATCAAAATCAGAGACTGATCCATTTCATAAAATGTAGGTAATAAGTAATTTCATTTTCATAATTTTCATAAACGTAAGAAATAAGTGCTTAATAATAAAATATTACAATAGCCAGTGCTAGGACCCCATATATATATATATATATATATATATATATATATATATATAAAATATTGAATTACTAAATTCTAAAGTAAGGTTTCATATTCATAATTAAGTTAAAAATTTTTCTCTAAATAAAATTTAGAATTTTATAGAAGTAATTGATTTACTAAATTATAAAGTAGGATTAATAACCATAATTAGATTAATTATATATACTGTCCTTAATACACACAAAACTTCAACTATTACCTTAATACAAACACACCTGTTACCTCAAATACAAACATTCTACTTTCCCTCTACATTAAAGTCTACTTATTAAGCACTTATTACCTACATTTATCTAGTACCTAAATAACCCTAACATTAAAATTTACCTCTTACATTTAATTTTACCACAAACGGTGATGTAATTAAAATTTGAAATTTAATAGAAAAAATCGGTTTCCAAACTGTGATCTAATTAGGATTTAAAATTTAATTGAAAAAAATCGACTTCCAAATCCAAAATTATGATTAAATATACAAATATAGATTATTTACAAAAAACCCTACTTATATACAATAAATTATTCTGGACTGAATATGCATCCCAACCATCACCTGTTCCCATAAGAAATCCTAAAAGATATAGTCTAGTCACAAGATATATATAAATAAAACTTACACTCCCCACACCAAAATTCTAAAGGTCAATCAGCAGTACTTGTTCACTTATCACTAAACCCCCACCACATACATAATTGATTAGATATAAGAATAGAAATTTAAAATTTAAAATTTAATAGAAGAAACGGTTTCCAAACTATGATCTAATTAATAATTAAAAATTTAATAGAAAAAATATATTCCTTAAATCCAAAGTTAATATTAAATATACAAACTTACATTAATTATAAAGACTCTGCTTAAATAAAAATATCCGCACCAACCAGTACCAGCTCTTCTAAGAAATCCAAACGATATAGTCTAGTCACTAGATAATAAAAACTTACATGGTTAAATCTGTCTAGAAATCAAAGACTCTCATTAATCAACCACTTTAAAAAACACCCTCTCCAAAAATTCCAACGGTCAGAGACTTATTCCCCTATCACTAACCACCACCAACACCTCTAACAAAATCAAATAAATATAAGGAAAGAGGATTTCCATTACTTTACACAGCGCCTGATGAGACATTGAATTTTCAATGTCGAAACAAACGTACCTTTGTAGCGGATATATATAGAATAATTATGTACATGTTCTAAAATATAATTTATAATAAATATATAGTCTATTGAGGCAGCAGATAATTTTCTAAACATATACTGTTAAATATAACAGACAATGAATTGAATGTCTATTATGTTTAATCATGAGCCATTCTAAACATCATATTTTGGCTTTAATTTCAGGTGAAAATAAAGACAAAAATTGTCCAATATTTGGATAATTTTTTATTATGCTGGTTCCATTTGGTTGCAACAGTATAAGTTAATAGTGTTATGTTTATTTTCACCTGAAATTAAAGCCAAAATATAATGTTTAGAATGGCTCATGATTAAACATAATAGACATTCATTTTCTGTTATATTTAACAATACATAAACACACACACACACACACACACATATATATATATATATATATATATATATATGGATATACATGCAAGTACACAAATATTTTTCTGGTGTTAGTAAAACTGCTCAATGTAATATAACAACTATAAAGTATATATTAATGTACATATTATCCTATGTCAATAGCACAATTCCTAGTTTCATGTTCTATGCAATCATCAGGTGCTTACAATGAAGTGATTGTTCTGGAATTTAAATTTTTGGACTACCAATAGCAGCAACAACTAAATTTTCCTGCAGTTTTTATTTCTATATCTATCAATGCTATGTTGTCCATATATCTAATGTTGTTAAGATTGTGGCCAGTGATAATGAATACTGATAAAACTGTAAATTCTCTCAGTATTACAATACCCTAAAAATTAAATAAGTCTGGTGAGAAGACACCTCCTTGTCTTACACCCCTTTCTATATTTATGTGTGATTTTATGTATGTTTTGTCAAATATAGTAAATGTAAATTTGTGTTCATAAATGATGAGAGTACAAATATATAAAGTATTTGTAAGTAGAAAAGAAACCTATGTTTGCTTGATGTGCTTTGGTATGACTTTGACATATTCATAAATAATTTTATGAATAAACAACAGTGGAAAGACACATTTCTAAAAGTTCAAAGAAAAAAATGCAGGACATGCAAGATAAATGACAGAAAGGGAAAGAAAAGGTGACATCACTTCAAACAGATGTGACAAGGTTAAGTTTTGAAGTAACAACAGAAATATAGACCCCCCCTCTCTCTCTCTCTCTATATATATATATATATATATACATCTGTGTGTAGATAGAAAATGGTAGTATGTCATATTTTATAAATCTTTCTGTGACAGTCTGTTTTTGTCAATTTCAATCTCTCTTTTTATATTGTTTTGTTTTTCCTTTTCAGTCTTCCACCTCTCTCATTCTTTTCATTCCTTTCTATATGTGCCTATTTTTCATCATAACCCTCTCTCTCATATATATATATAATTAAATACAACTGACAAGGTACTACAATTGAGCTTTTTTTTCTTTATTTCTATATGTACCTAATGGTCCAAATACTATGTTTCCAACTGCTTTTGGCTATTCTTTTAGTCATTATCAAGGATGTTCTTTTTTCTTTTTTAATCATATTACCCCAAGCAAGGCAGTTTACTGCCACTGGTGTGCAGGGGGTTACATAGGAAGAAAGTTATGGAAAAGAGGGACAGGTTATAGGGGGTGTCAGGACGTGGGTAAGAGAAGGATGAGAATACTGATGAGAGTGGAGTGGATGGAGAAAGGTGCATGAGAGAGATGATGCAGGTTAGTGAGATAGGAGATGAGTATTGACTTTACATTTAAATTCTTGGAGATTGTAGCTGTCGGGGAAGCAAGTAAATGGAAGGGAATTCCACAAGTGGGAAGTGCAAGAAAAGAAGCTGCTGGAGTAAAATTTGCATTTACAATTTATTGGTTCCACAGTAAAAGGATGGGACCTAGTTGCTAGTCTTGTGGCTTGAGTAAATTCATATATAGGGGCCACCAGTTAGCAAAGTTCATCAAAGCAAAAGCTGTGAAAGTATTTGTAGAAGAGACACAGGGAAGCCACATTGCGCTGGTGAGACAGTGACTGTATCTGAGCTGCCAAGTTGGGATTGATCACATTACAGATTCTTTGTTGGATTCTGTCCAGGACCCATAGGTGCATAGACGAAGCACCCAACCAGATATGGCAGAATTCTAACTGTATGTGTAGATTTTTATGTTTAGATTTATTGAAATGTTTTCTAAACAAGGTCAGCACATTGTGACCGTGATTATATTTAATGTTATTGAGTGTTTTCATTTGTTTTTAACTGCTAATGCTTCCATTAGTTTTTTTGTCTTTTTTACTTGTGTATTTTATAGTTTATACTATAGTTGTATTTTCTATGAGTATGTTCTGAATGGAGTTTTGGAGGTTTCCATGTGTGTTTTTCAATGAGTCCTAAATGGTCAGAGAGATGTAATGTGAGTTTTCTTGATAAGCATGTAGTAGTATGTCCAATATAATTATCCATTAATTTGGTTTTATCAGGAACACATTTTCTTAATGGACGTGTAAATTCATAATATTGGTTCTCTGTAATTTGGATCTTGCAGGCAAGCTGTTGCTGATCATCATGTAACCCTATTTCCAGATGGCTAGTATTAATTCTTTATTAATTTTAAAGATGAGAAGAGATTTCTCTAAAATTAGAGAATACAATTATTTTTGTCAGGAAAAGTAGCTGAAGTGATAAAAATTGAAAAATACAAAGAGTACAATTGCTTTTTTTGGGAGAAGTAAGTAAATTTATTAAAACTTGTTGCCTAAAGGTAAAACTATTCTAGTCAAAATATTGTCATCTCATTTTGATGACTTATGACCCTAGGTCAAAATTGAACCTTGAGAATTTCCTGTTTACTGTCTACCAGGATGGCTGATAGAAACAGGCAGATAACAGAATAAATTTTCTTCCTTTCTATTGGAAGGGTGGAAGACTCAGTCAAAATGGTTAAATGATATTACTCACATTTTGAGAGCACAATTCTATTTTTGCTTTTCAGGAAAGCACATTTCCTCATTCAGATTATATATATAAAAGGCAATCTGTGAGTCTGTGTGTGACTGTTCCCTATGCACACCTACATTTTTTAAGCTATGCCTTTCAAACTTTCTAGGGACACATATCTACAGGAAAGCCAGGTCAACACATACTTTTGAGTTTAAGTTCAGCAATTTTTCTTTTCACACTTTTTGGCCAATGGAGCTGATTGTTTACATTTGTTTCATAATGGTTGCTAAATTACATCACAGAAATCTAATCACACATGTCAAATGAGACTAAAATATTTTTTATTAAAAAAAAAATGAGCTTGTATATTTTATTTTTATTCTGATGTTTTAAAAATTCATTTGGTCAACAAAAAATGTGAATATTTTTCCCTGTAATTTTAAAACAAAAATATTTTTAAAAAAAAGTGTTTTTTTTTTCAAGCAAAAACAAAATAGGTAAAAAAAAAGTGCCAATGGTTAATTTAATTATTTAAGTCTTTTTTTTTTTTCAGATTTTATATTTCATACTTCAGAAAATAAAATTTAAAAAAAAGCTTTAACAAAATAAATAATTTTTATTTTTATGTTAAATTCATTTAGTCAACAAAAACATGGGCAACGCTGGTCTATGATGCTAGTTCTTCTCTAAAGCCCATGTAGAGATACAGTATTTCTGAATGATTGAATTAATCAAATCGTTTTTATCTAATCATAAAATGAAGGTCATCTTGAATGGGCATGTTTTGAGATCCTTTCCTACAAATTTGGGCATACCTCAAGGCTTTATTTTAGGTCATATGCTTTTCCTGATTTTCATAAATGATCTTTTTGATGTAATCAGTTCACAAGTAAGCAACTATGCAGATGAAGTCATCATTTACTCCTGTCTCAAAGAATTTGCCAAGGCTGACAAAATAAACTTTGTTGTTGCTATCAGAAAGGACCTCCAATCAGTGATGGATTAAAGTGGCTCATAAATTTGAATGCTTCCAAAATGAAGCTGATCTTACTTAATCCCCATAAAGAAACTTTCCTACCTTCCATCGTCTTTCAGAAAGCAACACACTGCTCCTTCTTGACCTCACTCTCTCAACTGATCTCAAGTGGAACAATGACATTGGATCAGTAATTACATCTGCTAAGAAGGTTAAGTCACTGTGTCAGGCCAGGAGGTTTTTTTTTTTGTCAGTATCAATCTTGCACATTTATAAATCTCCTATTTGTCTGTGTATTGAATATTGTTGCCATATTTAGTTGGATGCTCCTGCTATTCATCTCGGGGTTTTTGACAAAATCTAAAGGAGGATCTTAAATGTAACAATCTCAATATAGCAGCTTGACTTCAGTCATTTCTCCTTTGTTTTTTCTACAAATATTATCATGATTTCTACTACCACAAGTTTCTTTCCCTAGTGCTCCAACCACATGAATTTACTTGTGATACTAGATTGGCAACTTGGTCCCACTCTTTTACCCTTAAAATAATCAAATGAAACCACCAATTCTACTCTATCAGTTTCTTCTCTCACACTTCCCACTTGTGGAACTCCCTTCCGTACACTTGATTTTCTGATTTCTACATTCGCTAATCTTAAGTGCATCTTCTATCTTTGTGATTCTCTTATCCTTTCTTCAACATCCTTGGTAACTTGTTTCTTTTTCTTTCATTGTAAACTCCTGTGCACCAGTAGCGACACTGTCTTGCTTTGAGTGAAATGAATATAAAATAAAAAAGTTTCATATTTGAAATAAAAACAAAACAATTTCTAAAGAATTAAAGATTAATTTGTCATTTCACTACTTCAAATAATATTTTTATTTCATAGATCTAATACACTCATACATATATGTTAATATCTAAGCCTGTTCATATCTGCCTAGCTATCTAAGCCTGTTCATATCTGCCTAGCTATCTAAGCCTGTTCATATCTACTAAATTGATCTATGTAAATATTTTAACTTTATTCATCTATATTTTTATTTTCTTCCTTTTTTTTTAAAGTTCACTCTGTACAAGGCCTGGGAGCCACTTGAGGTAGAGGGCTATGTTAGGGGGCAATTTTTATGGATAGGCGAGGAAGATAATTGTTCACCCTAGACTTGAACAAGTTAAGATTGTAGTAATCATGAAAACATCCTCTTGAGAGTCAGCTCCATAGAGCAGTGGTTTGGGAGGGTCTGTTCAAGTGGAACTAATGAAATACAGAGGGAATGTAAGTGGGATTACAGGTCATTGTCGTGAAGGTTTAGGCCTGGCAGAACCAGGGAATGTAGTTCATCTGAGCACTTTCCATCTATATTTTGTGTGTGTGTATATATCTATATATATATATATATATATATATATATATACACACACACACACACACACACACACACACACACATGCATGTACACACACACACACACACACATATATATATATATATATATATATATATAGTGGCGATTCTACTGGGGGCCAGAAGAGGCCGGGCTGCCTCCCTGAATTTTGGTTGGCTTCTCCACTTTTATAATCTTTAAATATTTATGAAACTGATCAGTTTCTAATTTTGATAAGATTTGATCTTCAGCACTTTCCCTCTGCATTTTCTTTTTCATTTAGCTTTTTCAGGATACATAACAATTTGCCAGAAAAACAAACAAAATACAGCAACCAGATAGATAGAAGTAGGCACTTGATTTTGTTTTGAAATTAACCTCTCTTGTGTTCCAACAGCTTGAGAGTTGAAAAGAGGGCAAAAATAGATTAGAGTTCAACTATTACGAATAAAAAGTTATTTCATTTAATTTAGTGAAGTAATATACTTATACTCAAACTCATTCTCAAGTTGTGTATACGATAGGGGGTGTAGTATGAAAATGAAGATGCTGCTTGAGTTTGCCCCCTTTCCTCCTGATAAAAATCTCAGCTCCTAAGTGGTCTCCCCACTTTCAGAGTTCTACAATTGCTACTGTGTATGTGTGTGTGTATATATATATATATATATATATATATATATATATATATAAAATTCAGAACTCTTGTCTTATATTCATCCTTTGATTTTGTGAGGGACAAAACAAAGGAATTTAATTTGCTGTTCCAAAAACTACCTGTAAGATTCTATATTGACCATGCTATCATTGACCACGGTTGGCTCAGCCTTCAAGCTCTGGACGAATGTCAAGACAACACAATAATAATACATAACTGGGGAAGTTACTATAGCTATTGATATAATTATTATCTATTGTTGTCTGGTTTTATTGTGGCTACTCCCTACTTAAGATAACAATGAATTTACAAGTGAATGTAATGAAGTAATGAAAAAGTGACAGCCATATTTACAAGAGCATTATTTTCTCATAAGAGGTGAAAATGATTGCATATAAACATACATTCATTCACCTGTCATATATGTATCAGTAAAAAAAGAATGGCCTTATTGATAAATATAGAAATTTGGTCAAATTTGTCAAACATTTACAAACAACAACATATTTAATTAATTTTTTGGTCTAGTTCCATCAGGCATTTTAGTGTTTGTGCTTTTTTTTTTATATATTATATATTATTTTATATATTTTTTTTTTTAATAATCATATTTTTTAATAATCATATCGCCTCAAGCAAGGCATTTTACTGCCACTGTTTTGCTGGAGGAAAGTTATGAGAAAGAGTAACAAATTATAGGGGGTGTCAAAAAGAGGGTTGAGAAGGATGAATGTGGTCATAAAGTGAAGGATCAGCTTATATATTGCGTGTAATCTAGAACTGATCCCCCACTTTCTATCTACATTATAATAGCATAGAATTTTTCTTTTTAAATAATCATATCGACCCCAAGCAAGGCATTTTACTACCACTGTTTTGCAGGGGTTTACATAGGTGGAAAGTTATGAGAAAGAGTAACAAGTTATAGGGAGTGTCAAGAAAAGAGGGTAAGAGAAGGATGAATGTGACCATAAAGTGAGGGATCAGTTTATATAATGCGTGTAATCTAGAATTGACCCCCCCCACACACACACTTTACATCCACATTCCTTCAGATAGGCATTGTCATCAACATGGTCTTCATATAGGCATTGTCATCAACATGGTCTTCATATAGGCATTGTCATCAACATGGTCTTCATATAGGCATTGTCATCAACATGGTCTTCATATAGGCATTGTCATCAACATGGTCTTCATATAGGCATTGTCCCCATCAACATGGTCTTCATATAGGCATTGGTCCCCAGCACGGTTCTTCAGATCACTACCCCCATATACCAACTGTATAAATTCCCAAATGATACTATCACCCCATACATACCTATTAGTTACAGTATCAAGTCAACCCAAAAATTCCTTCCAATTCATCAATTAACAACTCCTAACTAAGGCACCCTCACAATCGGAATCTTTTCAGTGCAGCCTCAGTAATTCTCTACCCAACAGACTGCTGGGAAGGCCACCAAGTAAACAATTCATAATATGAATGAGCTTACACAGTGAAACAGTGTGAGAGAGAGAGACAACTGTGTATAGAGGGGTAGAGATTAAGAGATTGCCAGAGAATTGCCTGTTAGAGATTGATAGAATTGATGCAGGTATCAGAGATTTTATCAGAATATTTATGTAATAAATTCTTGTGGTTTGCTTTCCTTAAAAATATTTGAAGTTTCACTTGAATTTGAATCTATCTTGTAGTAAAAAACTCATTTTGGTCTCAGGCTTTAAGCATCTTCAGGTTTAGGTAATGAAAAGACAAAAAGATATATACAGGGTGCAATGGATAAATTGTCTCCATTTTATATTTAAAATTTTGTGTATATGCATTTTTTGCTTTTGATTTTGTTAAAAGAACAATAAAACTAAAGAAGACTTGATATATTGATCTGTGTTACTTGAGATAAATATAGACAGATGAAAAGGGCTGAGTAGATGTGAGCACAGATAAATAGACAGGAATAGAATAAGTTAAATACATATGAACAGAACAAGGTAAATTGAGAGATCGACTGTGGAATATTAGATTAATTTACAAAAAGGGAATACGTGTTTTTTCCACAGTCGATAAAAGAACACAAGACGATAATAAAAGCAAAATATGATACAAAATTATTAGCTATATAAGTGAACTAGCAGTATAGCCCAGCGTTGCTCAGGTGTAATGAAAGCTTTAAAACTAATCCATGATCCTGGGGCTCAGACTTTTTGGACGTTGGCACGAAAGACTTAAAAGCAATAGTTGTTTCCAGTTAAAGCAAAACTGTAGACTGAAAGAAAAATGAATGGATGTAACTCAAATTTTGATTTCCTGGTATCAATATCAAGTAAGTTTTTTTCGTCGTAAACTGAATCTTGAAGGCTAAATAAGTCCTCTGAGTAAATGGTATCATGGCTGAGACTAAGAACTACAATTATATCTACTTAGAGCAAACCCAAAGCAAAAACCTAAATAAAAGGGTTGAAAACCTGATTTTGATTAGAGCTGATTGGATATTGGGGTATCGATTTCCAATTTCGGAGTTAAATAAGTCATCACAGGATAAACTAACCAAAGTCCATGAAAACTTATTGTACCCATCAGGAGTAAAATTGGAGAAAATGAGCCATATTGATAGCTGAAAATCGGTTTTTGATCAGCTCCGACAGAATATTGGAGATATTGATTTTCGATATCAGGAAAAATGAGTCGTCTAAGAAAATCTACTAATGTTTGAGACTAAAAACTATAATTTTACCAAGTTAGAGCAAATTCTGCAGCAAGGACCACGATAAAAGGGCTGAAATTCTGATCTTGATCAAACCTGATTGAATATTGGGGTATCAATTTCCAATATCGGAAGGAAATCTGAAAAAATACCTAGCCCATGATCTGACCAGAAGCCTAAAGAATATTTGTGCAAAATTTGGTTAGAATCAAATAAAAATTGTGGATTTGTATAAAGAACATACAGATAGATAGACAGATACACATACACAAACATGCCTTTTATATATATATATATATATATATATATATATATAAGAAAGAAAAGAAAACAGATTTTTGTGAATTTACTTGGCCCAGCCATGGCCTTACCAAAGGATGTTTTTTAGTAGTAGTGGCAAAAGCATTAACTGGTGGAATTTGCCAAATTTGCTAAAAGTCTACATTCATGGAACATTAAGTAATGCCTGAACACATGAGGATAAGCTTATAAAGTAAGCATGCTGACCTTCACATACAAGCATGTGGGCAGTGGTATTTCTTTCAATGTAAAATATCTTTAATCTGATATGATGCTTGAAATTTCAGTGAATGAGCAGCATACACTACACGCAAAACATTTGAAGAAACGCTGCCTTTCTTTAAAAAGCACTTTCAAATGAAATATTTAAAAAAAAATTAATTAGTCTTGATCAAAACTAAATAAAACTAAAAATGAATTACATTAAAGTATTTAATTAAAATAAATTAAAGATATGAGAACAGTTATTTATTTTCTGATTTAATGTGGCTTCTTTGAGCAGATTTGAAATGATTTGCAGCATGTGAGCTCCTGTTATTGAAGTGGTTTGAATTTCTTCTCATTGTTTTATTGAGGATGCTTTCAAAATTAATTTGAATCCTAGAATATCAATACAATGCAGGCCATTAATTCTACATAGGTTTCTGTAGGATGTAAAGTTTGGATAAAAAATATGAAGCTGCTAATGAAATAGAATTAAATGAGTTCCAAGTTATTCTTTAACAATTTGAGTAAAAGCTTTTCCTGTTTTACACCAAAGAAGCATTATGCAAAAATATAGATCCACATCATTTTTTCTTATAAACACCTTATGGTGTTGGTGAACATTCGTCATGAAGAGGTTCCCACATTCTATTAGCACTGAGGCCTAAATTCAGCCTTGCTCATACCAGACAAGAGCAATTAGAATTAAGATGAGAGAGATGCAAGTCAGAAATTAACAAGGCCTGACAATAGTTAATCTCATAAAACCTTCAATATTATTACTTGATATTATATTATTCAATATTATTATTAATAATACAATATTATTATTGATGAATTTCAGGGTTTCCTTATTCATTTTTTTTTTTTTTTTTTTTTTTGGATGCTGTACTTTTGAATTTTAGCATAATGCAGGCCCTTCATTCTAAATTCATTCTTGTAGGATGTAAAGTTTGGATAAAAATAAAGTTGCTAATGAAATCAAATCAGATGAGTTTTTCGTCTCATCTTTGTTTTAGTTAGGATGCTTTGCTAATGAATTTGAACTTTAGAATTTCAATGTAATGCAAGAACTTAATTCTAGATTTTTTTTAAATTTCTGCAGGATGTAAACTTTAATGAGTTCCAAAGTTTTCTTGTCATCTTTTTTTTTGTTTTGTTTTGGATGCTTTGCTAGTGAATTTCAATCCTAGAATATCAATACAATGCAGGTCATTAATTCTACATAGGTTTCTGTAGGATGTAAAGTTTGGATAAAAATATCAGGAAGTTGTTAATGAAATAGAATTAAATGAGTTCCAAAGATTTCTTCTCATCTTTGTTTTATTTTAGGATGCTTTAATAGTGAATTTTAATTGTAGAATTTCAGTGTAATGCAGGGTATTTATTGTAGATACATTTCTGTAGGATGTATTGTTCAGATAAAAATATCAGGAAGTTGCCAATGAAACAAAATTGGATGAGTTCTAAGCTTTATTCTCATCTTTGTTTTTAGTATGCTTTGCTAAGATCATTTTAAAAAATACTAGCAGTATAGCCCAGCATTGCTCGAGTGTAATGAAAGCTTTAAAACTAATCCATGATCCTGGAGCTCAGACTCAGCCAAAAGAATATTTGTTTGAAGTTTGGTGAGAATCTGATAAAAATTGTGGATTTGTATAAAGAACATACAGACAGATAAACAAGCACAGACATAAACATATTGCCTTTTGTATATATATATATATATATATATCGATTTTCTGCACTTCTGTAAGAACTGCACCTTAAAACTTCTGAATATCATTTCTTGTGTCTTTGTCAATGAGTGTATCAAATTTGATTAAAATCAGACCACTCCTTCTATAACCTGATTTTTTTGATTATCAATTTTTGATATTTATTGGGGGTACCTCGACACAAAACCTAGCTAAGAACACTCACAGATGCTTTTAGTACAACTGTGTAAATTTTCAGGAAAATCGGCTCAGCCATTTCGGAGTCTATGGGTAATGGACACACACACATACGCACAGACAAAGTTTCATTTATAAATAAGTTGAGATTATATATTCATGCAATAAGATTACTCAAAATTGTTTCATTGTAATTATTTTCATTGAGTTTATGAGTAAAAATATATTCAAGAAAATTTATTTGAAAAGAAAGAGTCAGCAATAAGTCAAGATGTTTTATGTTCAAAGGAGTTTATTTCATTAGAAGAATGGATCAACAATCAAATGAAAAAAAAATATAAGGACAGTCATTAAAAGAAAAAGAAATAGAAAATGGAATGAAAGATAAAAATGAGAATAATAGAACAAAAAGGTAAAGAAAATGACTCAACATTGTGTAATGATTTGATGTAAAAATGGTCCTTTTTCCCCAGTTTATACTCATACAGTAAGATTACTCGACATTGTTTTGTTGTAATCATTTTCATTGGATATATGAGGAACAATATATTAAACGAAAAACTGATCTGGAAAGAAAACGAGTTAGCAGTAAGTAAAATTTATTTTCATATCCAAGGTTAGACAACCAGATCATTAACTAACCCAAAAATATCTTATTTCTTCTGGGATAGCCTTATATTTGTATTAATTCTCTCTCTCTTTCTTTTTCTCTCTTCCTCTCTCTCTCTCTCTCTCTCTCTCTATATATATATATATATATATATATATATATATAAAATTGGATGAGTTACAAATTCATTAAAAATTTGAGTTGCATTGTTTTTTGTTTCATGTTTTTACACTAAGAAAGTATCATCTAAAAAATAATGTTTTTTTTTTATAGACACAGAAAGAAGCAGACATTCTTAAACCTTAAATTCAATCCTGGCTTTTACTCTGCCAAGGGGTCATAATGATACAATCTGTGAAGAAAGTATTTTTTTTTTCACATAGAGAAATCTTCCTATATGAATTTAATAACAACCATTGATATTTTATTTGAATTGGTAGCCTTCTTAAGCTCAAGGCTTTTGATAAGTCTTATTAAAACTCTCTCTTCAGAATTGGTAGAGTGTGATATTAATTTACAAAGCTTTTACTAGTTTGGTACCGGCAGTACCAGATTTAGATACGGACATGTATGGCTGCAGAAAAATGGCCCCAAGAATTCAGTTGTGAAGATCTGGGATTGTAAGATTGTAGAAAGTCAGAATTTTTCTTCTCCATTGTCTTTATATTTTATTTAGGATGCTTTGCTAGTGAATTTGAATTCTAGAATATCAATATAATGCAGGCCCTTCATTTCAGATACATTTTTGTAGGATGTAAAGTTTGAATAAAAAATATCATGAAGTTTCTAATGAAATAAAACTGAATGAATTACAAAATCATCAAAAATTTTAGTTGAAGTGCTTCATGTTTTACACCAAAAAAGTATAATCTAAAAATTAATTTTTTCTTTATAGACACAGAAATAGGGCAGATATTCTTAAACTCGAAAGCTGACCCTGACTATTACCCATCCATTAAGTCATACAGATACTATCTGGGAAATCTTTTTTGTATATAGCAACATCTTCTTACATGACTACATGAATTTAAACTATATATATATAATGTTAAGCTATGTTATATTTATAGGTTAAAGTGTTCAATATTAGGAATAGACCATATGTCCCAAAATGCCAAAATACATGTCAGGGATACTAGAATCAAGCAGGTACAAAAATCTAAATACCCGGGAAGTGTTATAACAGAAGATGGAAAGTGTGACACAGAGATCTGAAGGCGAATTGGCATGGCGAAGGAAGCATTCCAGAAGTTGAGTAAAGCATGAATAAACAGGACAATTTCTCTCGAAACAAAGAAGAGAGTATTGTATTAGTATGTGATGTCAGTTCTTCAATATAGCAGTGAATGCTAGACAATATCATCAAAGATGAAGGAAAAACTTGAAGCAACTGAAATGTGGTTCTACAGAAGGATGCTGCAAATATCATGGATCGAGCATGTGAGCAATGGTGAGGTCTTGGAAATGATGGAAACAAAATAAAAATTAATACTGAGCATCAGGAAGAGACAGGTGAAGTTCCTGGGACATGCAATGAGGAAGGAGGGCTTGGAGAACCTGATACTAACAGGCCAGATAGAGAGAAGAAGAGACAGGGGAAAACAATGAATAACATATTTGAAGGACCTAATCAGGTGAATGATGGAACGAGGGCTGCATAGTGTAAGAGGAGAAGGCAGGCTAAGAGCCACCAAGGATAGGGATACGTGGAAAGCCATGATCACCTACGTCCTGAAGGGACAGGGCACATAGAAGAAGATATATCAAGTGGCAAACTTAAAAGTTCCAGCAAAAAAAAATTTGACATGTTTTTTCTTTTTTCTTTCTTCTTTTTCTTCCTTTTCCCTACCCTTACTTCAGTTTTTTGTTTTATTTTTAAACACACAAACAAATAAGTTTATTTTGCCATAATGATTTATTTTCACTGATGAAACAGGTGTTGAATTCCCTTGTCAAAATGGCCATATGATTTTGAAAACTTTGAATGTTATATATAAAAAAATTCAAAGTTTTATATATATATATATATATATATATATATCCACCAGCGGACGTGAAATCAAGCACTCCTATCATTCTGAAAATGAGATTCTCATCTCAAAATATTAATGAATAATAAATAGGTAATACCAACACCTTCTTTACCTTCCTTTATTATACTAAATGCATTGTGATTACCTTCAAATACCTACCCATACACCATATATATATATATATATATATATATAAAAAGACAACAAGAAGACTTTTCTTTGCCAATACATTTCATCCACTGATGGACTTTATCAAGGCAAATGTAAGGATTTTATTTCACATTCCATCAGAGAACGAGATACAACAGTAACGAATAGTTTTTTTTATCTTTATTCATATTGTCTTCTCAATGAGATATTTCTACTTATATGTAAATTTCTACACACACACACACACACATATATATATATAAAGACAAAAGGAAAACTTATCTCAAGCAAACCCTCTTTCCGCATTATATATCCTAAAAAGTTCAACTGACTCTTCTTGATTCTTAATCAAAATATGTTTTCTTGTTTTTCTTTTTCTTGGCTTACATACCATGTCTATGGTACTCTCAGCATTCTTTGCAGAAGCACATCTGTTACCTCAAAGTTTTTCATCTTTGAAGAATTTTGTCCATCACTCACTGTCATATTAGAGGATTGATATTATGTTGCAGTTTAGCCATTTTTCTTTGTTTCTAAGAAGATTTTCCAGTTTCTTAATACTTTGTTTAGTATTTGAAATGCATCTTTTGTTGTTCCAGTCTTTGGATAGTCCATTTGGATTTCAATGTCACATTTTCCGTCATTTCAACAGATGATGAAAAACATGACCCTAAAATCCTAACAGACTGATTTTGTTATCCAAAATGTAAGGAAAGTAATTTCTATGGAATTATTGGATTTGATTCAGATTAGAAAACAAAATATATTAATTAATTAGAATTTATCTTTTAATTAAAAAAAAAATTAGCACATATTGACTTTGGGGAAGTATAAGCTTTTGAGAAGATATAAATAAGATAATGTCTTCGTCTTCTTCTTAGTCCATTGCACTCTCACTGAAGCATTGGTTACCAATGATCCCTTGTCATCGTACCCTATTCTGAGCTGGTTTGTTGTTGTCGATGCTTCTGTAACTTATCACACTGTCCACCCCTTGTCATGGTGTGATGGCCTGAGTACTTTTGTTACCCAGAGAGCTATGCCAGCAGGAGCATAAACTTTTTGTAGGGCCACCCAATCTGGATAGGTCAAAGGGTATAGGTCAGCTGAGTGGTGTAGACCAAACAGGATCAGACAGTAGTTTCCCTATGGCAGAGACTTACCTCGCCAAAGCAAGAGAAGGCGGGTTGTCTGCACATGTGTTTGTAGATATCATGGCACAGCAAGGCGAGCTCATGCAAAGCAGTTTTGGAATGACACGACTTGTGTCATCAGCAAAAGCGAGGCTGTCACATGCGAGAAATTTCAGTTTCTTGCCCGAGACCAAAAACGCATAAAAAAAGCCAACTTCCGTTCACAGTCAGTCAGGTGTTGGTGATTCATGAAGGCTACACCAGTGTTTGGGAGCCAGTGCTTTGTTTACAGTGTGCAGGAAATGGAATCCCAAGTGAAGCAGTGTTCGAGGTTCTACATAAAGCAGCTGGGAGAACAGGTCCAAGTGGTCATTAATTCCTCTACCAACCACACTTCATCAAACAAATACTACATTCCTCTTCAAAGAAATATACAGGGTTGACCCTGCTGGAGGGCACATTTTATTTATTAAAGCTCTTCAATGCATATGCTAGTAGACATTAATTCATAATAATTACACAAAGCAGAGCATCAACTCAAATATATGTATCTACAAAAATATAACATTTAAGAAATACCAAATCACCCACATTTTCTTTATAATCCAACTGTAAAGAAGTTCTAACTAGACAGCTTTTTTTTGTCTCTAAGAACGGCTAATTTGTGGAATAGATTCTTAATTGGGTGCTTCCCAAAACATTACAATGTCTTCAAATCTGGGATCAGTAATTATGTATCTGCTTTATCCTCACAATCTTCACTTAATCCTTCCTCTTATGTTCATATCACACATCTCATTCAGTAACCCACTTCTTTGATTGGTTCGTGGGCCTTATAGAGGGTAAATTTCAGTAAAAAAAATGACTGCATAGTAAGCAGTGCTCTCAGGCGCACATCTAAAATGATGCAGGAGTTCTTTGCTTGTTTTTGGTCTATGAATTCTGACTCTCCTCTGGCCTGGATTTAGATCCACAAGATTATGCATTTTCAAGGAGCCCATTCCAACATTAATACCCTCAAGGTAGTCATCAAGGATGAGTTGAACAAGATATCAAAGGACTTCATGTTTGAGAGCTAAGCAGTTTTTTGAGGTCATGCTCAGGCTGTAATTGAAAATAATGGAAGCTATATTGAATAAATAATTCATTTTGATATTATCCAAGTTTTATTGAATATCCTTTAAGCACAATAAATGAGTTTTGAAGGCCACAGCAGTTTTGCAAGTTATGCTTTCCCATAACTGTACAGGATAAATTGATAAATCAGAACACAATTGAACAAATAAATCTTGAAATTTGAATAAGTGTTTTATCTATTGACTAGCAGTATAGACCGGCATTGCTTGGGTGTAATGAAAGCTTTAAAACTAATCCATGATCCTGGAGCTCAGACTCAACCGAAAGAATATTTGTTTGAAGTTTGGGGAGAATCGGATAAAAATTGTGGTTTTGTATAAAGGACATACAGACAGATAAACAGACACACACACACAAACATATTGCCTTTTATATATATATATATATATATATTATTGATTTTCTGCACTATTGTAAGAACTGAAACCTTGAAACTTCTGAATATTGTTTCTTATGTCTTTGTCTATGAGTGTATTAAATTTGATTAAAATCGGACCACTCCTTCTATAACCAGATTTTTTTCAATTATCGATTTTCAATATTTACTAGGGGTACCTTGAGACAAAACCTAGCTAAGAACACTTGCAGACGCTTATAGTACAACTGTGTAAATTTTCAAGAAAATCGGTTCAGCCATTGCAGAGTCTATAGGTAATGGACACACACAGACAAAGTTCCATTTATAAATAAGTTTAGATTAGATAACAAACACACACACACACACACACACACACACACATATATATGTGTGTGTGTAGGTATGTATGCATGTATATATTCAATGAGAACCGAAATGCTCATAAAATATTCCAAAAGAGAAAAGCAGCTCTTCCTAACAAACCTAACAAATCAAAACAATATATTGTTCTACCCACTATCTCTATCATAATTACACTGATACAATGAGGAAGGAGTGCTTGGAGAACCTAATCAGTTGGATGACAGAATAAGGGTCGTGTGGAGTAACAGGAGAAAACGGGCTAAGAAAATGGGAATAATTGGGTGACATTATTAGATAAGATATAAATATACCTGCAAACAATGGATATTTGGTATTTTCTATAGTTTTGAAAAGGAAACTACAAGACCTCCTACAGAAGGTAGTGGTGGAGAGTGACAAAAATGGATGACACATAAACTTCAAGAAAACTGAATGCATGGTCATCAGCAAAAGGTGCAACCCAAACTGCCAAATACAGGTGGGGAACACTAGAATCAAGCAAGTACAACAATTTGAATACCTAGGAAGTGTTCTAACAGTAGATGGAAAGTGCGACACAGAGATCCAAAGGCAAAATGGCATGGCAAAGGACGTGTTCCAGAAGCTGAGTAAAGTACTAACACACAGGAAAATTTCACTAGAAACAAAGAAAAGAGTGCTGGATTGCTATGTGATGTCAGTTCTTCAATACAGCAGTGAATGCTGGACAAAATCGAAAATGAGGACAAAATTTGAAGCAGCAGAAATGTTGTTCTACAGAAGGATGCTGCGGATATCGTGGACTGAGCATGCAAGCAACGATGAGGTGTTGGAAAGAATGGAAACAAAAAGGAAATTAATACTGATCATCAGGAAGAGACAACTGAAGTCTCTGGGACATGCAATAAGGAAGGAGAGCCTGGAGAACCTGATACTGACTGGCCAGATAGAAGGGAAAAGAGACAGAGGAAGGCAGTGGATAACATATTTGCAGGGCCTGATCAGGTGGATGACAGAACGGGGGGTTGCAAGATGTAACAGGAGCAAACATACTAAGAGCCACAAGGGATAGGGAGACGTGGAGAACCATGATCGCCTACGTCCTGAAGGGACAAGGCACATAGAAGAAGAAGACATAATACACGACAGTAAAAAGAGGAACCCCAAATGCTAACTACTGGTGGGGGATACTAAAATCAAATAGGTGCTGGAATTTAAATACCTGATAAGTTTTCTCAGAGAAGATGAAAAGTGCAATATGCAAATTCAAAGGCATATTGGCATAGCCAGGGATGCATTCCAGAAGTCGAGTAGAGTATTAAGAGACAGGAGAATTTTGCTAGAAACAAAAAGGAGAGTACTGGATTGTTATGTGATATCTATCCTTCAATATGGCAGTGAATGCTGGATGATCTCATTAATGATGAAATAAAAACTTGAAGCAATCAAAATATGGTTCTGTAGAAGGATGTTGAGGATACCATGGACTGAACATCTAAGCAATGATAAGGTTTTGGAGAGAGTATAGACATGAGAAGGAAACTGATACTTAGCATCAGGAAAAGACAGCCGAAGATTTTGGGAGATGTAATGAGGAAGGAAGGCTTAGAGAACTTTATACTCATGGGACAGGTAGAGGGGAAGAGAGACATGGGAAAGTAACACATGACATATTTGATCAGATGAACAGTGGAGCAAGGATTGGGTGGGATTTTTTTTTTTTTTAATCATATCACCCCAAGCAAAGCAGTAACGCCACTGAAGCATAGGGGGCTACGTAAGAGTGAAAAGTTTGGAAAAGAGAAAGCCAGAAACCACATCCTAAACAGGGAACAAGGGACGAGCCTCTTAACCTGTTCAATAGATGTGGGTGGAGTGTGAACCGAGCAATAGTTTAGTCTATCTACTGATAACAGGAAAAAGGGTATGAAGAGTGACAAGGGATAGGGAGATGTGGAGGGCCATGATTTCCTACAGCCTGAAGGGACATGGCACATAGAAAACAAATAAAGAAATCCCTTCTATAATAATGTTTGAAGCAATAAAAAAAGATGGATGAAAAATAAATCCGCTAATGCTCGAAAAACATTGTTGCTAAGTTAGCAGCTGGGGTGGGGAGCTCCTCTGATGAAATCAACAGCCACATGCCCATGATCAATTCAATTTGGAGAAGGATGGATTCTGCCAGGTCGACTTGCCAAAGCGGATGTGTGTTGTGGTGCAGTGGATATCGGCTCGGAACGAGAAATCAGGGAACCGAGTTTGAATTCCAGTTGAATTCATTGCATTCACTTACGCATAAATACCCTTGGGAAAGGTATTAATCCATCTATTCCTTCCAGTTATGGGTTAAATAACAGGACAGATTGGGTTCTATAGCCTTGGTCGGCAACCAGTCTACCGCAGAAAGCAATGGCAACCTACTGCAGGATAATCTTCTGCCCAGTCAGTCATGTCTCTTTCAAGACATGATACCCAAGCGTGTATCGGACATGGCACTCTATGCATGAAAGATTACCCTTGGCTTTCAACTCAGATATATGGATGGAACTGGTCAGGTGCTACACACGGAATCTACAATCACACCCTGATGGTTATGATGAGTTTTTAGTCAGTTAAATGCCATACACAATACATGATTGGGTGATCATGTCTTTAAAGAGACATGACTGACTGTGCAGAAAATTTTTCCGCAGTAGGTTGCCATTAATTTCTGTGTTAGACTGGCTGTCAACCAAGGCTAGAGAACCCAATCTTTTCTGTTATTTAACCCATAGTTTGAGGGAGGAGCAACAAATTAATACCTTTTTCAAGGGTATTTGCATATAACTGAATGTTATAAATTCGAATGGAATTTAAACTCGGATCTACTGCACCATAATGTTTCCACTGAAACCAAAATTCCAAAATTATCATGAAACCAAAATTCGACTCTGACTTTGGTAGTTAGTTTCAAAATAATAAGCTCAAGCTTCAGAGGCTATTGCTCCCCAGGCATTACCTCTCTTTTAGGAGGGGGGCAGGGGCTTTTAACCTGTGCCAAGAGTGGGGCACTTGAGTTATTTTTCCTCAATATTGCTGTTAAACACACTTTAAAATTCAACCTTGTGTCACATTTGGTAGCAATATGGACGCACTGATAGATCCAATTCATGCAACTAAAATGCTTTATTTATTGTAATCAAATGAAAAAAAAAATCCCTATTTCAATGGATCATAAAACTTGACTTGCATTTAATAGTTGGTTAATCTCCAAGCTGAAATTTCTCCCCTTAGATGTGAAATTCCTCCCCTAGGAGCCAAGCGTCTCCTGTTTGAGAATCACTGCTGTAATGTAATATTGTGCTTTGTAATTATTGATCATGATACATTTAGTTGGACAGAGTAGCTTTTCTGGCACTAAATCGTTTATCTTATGCATTTTAAAAAGCTGCTTTTTTTTTCTTTCAAACATTAAGAAATGAATATCAGGAAATTAATAATACCCTGAGGTATCGCAGATGCTCAAAGCTATTTAGATGATTCCAAAACTCTAATCAATACAAACCAGATCAAATAAAATCCCGTTTGATCAATAAAAAGAGTCAGCCTACTGAGAATCATTTTCAGTGGTAAATGATAATCCTGAAAAAGGGCTTAAAGTTGACATGAAACACTTGTTTTATTTCATTTTTAAGCTTCATCTCAAAATAAATACAAGTTTTTTAATGTTTTAATGATTTTAATAATTATTTTCAAGTTCTGTTATTTGTGACTTTATTTTGAGATATACTTTTGTTAGTTTCATATGACACAAAGGAAATGGAAAAATAAACAATTTTCTTTCTTTGAAAATCAGCTTTAAAGATCTGGGTATGGATCTTGACCAATGGTAAATCTGAAATTATCTAAGTTATAAAATAAGAGAGAAACAGAAATTCATTGTAATCTTAGATTCATTTTAGTCTGTGAAATATACATGGGTGCAAATCCAGGATAAAAATAAAGTGCTTCAAATTCTGTCTGCACAGGCAAAATACGAATCTAGGTATATGGCATATAAAACAATGGATCAAATAGCTCGAAGGTATAAGGCATAAGAAAGAAGGTTTCAAATATTTTGACACTATCTATATATAAAAAAGGCAAGATGTTTATGTGTGTCTGTCTGTCTGTCCTTTATAGAAATCCACAATTTTTATCTGATTCTCACCAAACTTCACACAAATATTCTTTAGGCTTCCAGTCAGGTCATGGCTTACTTAATTTTTCAGATTTCCCCCCAATATCAGAAATCAATATCCAATCAGGTCTGATCAAGATCAGGATTTCAATCCTTTTATCATGGTTCTTTCTGCAAAATTTGCTCTAACTTGGTAAAATTATAGTTTTTAGTCTCAAACATTAGTAGATCTTCTCAGACAACTCATTTTCCCCGATATCAGAAATTGATACACCTGATATCCTATCAAATCTGATCAAAAACCGATATTCAGCCATCAATATGGCTCGTTTTCTCCAATTTTATTTCCAATGGGTATGATAAGTTTTCATGGACTTACTTAGGTTAGTTTATCCTTGGATGACTTATTTGACCCCGATATCATATTGGGTCTGATCAAAATCAGGTTTTCAACCCTTTTATTTTGGATTTTGCTTCAGGTTTTGCTCTAAGTAGGTATAATTGTAATTCTTAGTCTCAGCCATGATACCATTTACTCGGGGGACTATTCAGCCTTCAAAATTCAGTTTGCAATGAAAAACTTATTTGACATCGATACTGGAAATCAAAATTTGACTTATATCCATTCATTTTTCTTTCAATCTATGTTTTTGTTTTGACTGGAAACAATTATTGCTTTTTAATCTTTCGTGCCAACATCCAAAGAGTCTGAGTCCAGGACCATGGATTAGTTTTAAAGCTTTCATTACACCCAAGCAATGCCGGGCTATACTGCTAGTATAACATATAAAAGAAGGTATAAAATGTTTCAGTAGTATATAACATATAAATGACAGGATTAAATGTCTTGAAGCTATATGGCATGTAAAAGAAGATGGTATCAAATGTCTTAAAGGTATGTGGCATATAATGGAAACAATCAAATGTCCTGAAGCTATATGGCTTATAAAAGAAGATGGTATCAAATATCTTAATGGTATATGGCATATAAAAAAATGTAGAAATCAAAAATTAACCTTAAAAACAAAGATTTATGGTATTTCTGTTTCCTCAAAAACAAGACATTACCATGCATTTGACTATGAGAATTATCTATACCAGTGGAACCCATGGAATTTCCACAGAAGGATAATTTTGCTTTGTCATAGTAACGTCTTCAAACATAAAGGTATTGGATAATAAAATAACGATAACACAGAGTGTAATTAAAATATCTATAAAATTAATGCCCATAGAAGCTACTTTACTGTAATCTTATATTAAGTAGTGTATGCACAGACCATAACCAAAATATTGTACGCTATTTTGTGAGAAATTTTGTAAGAGAAAATTTTTTTATAACTGAAAAATCTTGGCTCCTATGTCCATTGCAAACAGAAAAGACCAACTGCGTAATGGCCAAGGGTGTAGAGGCCAGAAATTTTGTTATTAGGTCATGGGATACAACAACAAACCTACCTATTTTTACTATAATGTACAGTACACACAAACATATACACACACACAATTACTGCTACAACCACCAGCTTAAGCTGCTACTGATATGGTAATGCTATAGGCTCTCTCCTCCTACTCTCTCACTCTTTACTACTCTTTCGTTTGGCAAAGATGAGAGAAAGGCTGAGGAGAGTAGCGTTTATAAAAAGATAGAGGGGAAGGAAAAGCTCATGTAGAGAGTAAGTGTTATCTTTCTTCAGTAGCATAATGGATGGAGGAACTAAGTGACTAAGTAAGTAACTAAGTAGCGAAGGAACAAGCAGAATTATTGTATGATAATGATAATGAGCCTGCCTTTGCTGTGAGACCTCTTGTTACAGAACAGTTAAAGCATGTCTACTTAAAAAATAGTTGTCATGTTAAAAGGAATACAGATTTGATCCTTACCAAGAGGCATAAATATATATTGGTCATAAATCAAAACAAAAAGAAAACAGCTTGGTGGTAAATTTCAAAGGATCCTATTAATATTAAATATTAACACTGTTCCAGCCAGGGGGTTCAATGTAATTTAATTTATTTATTTACAGAGCCAATATTGGCTTATACCATGATGACAGTTTTACGTTCATCCCTAATAGCAATAGGCCTTTGACTACTATGTTCCAAAAGAAAATTATTAGGACCTTTAAATTACTAGGATTTAAAATTGGAGTTTCCTCAAACCTAAAAATTGTCAATTATTTGGTCATCACCCTTCATCTAAATGACAATTCAAACCTTACCTTAAAGAAAATGATACCCCCAGCTACACTAACACTAATTCTAACCACCCTAATACCATTATGAAACAAATACCTAACACTGTTAATAGCTAGTTGTCTTCCAACCTTAAGATCAGTGAAAACAAAAGGCTGTATAATAAAATCCTTTAGGAAAGTATCTTTAAAAATAAACTGTTATGTTTAAAGCCTGTTGTTAAATCTAAAATGAGTAGCAGATGGAGAAAGAGGAAAGTTATATAGTTTAACCCTCTGTTTTGTAGACTATCTAACATGAACATTGGTAAATATTTTCTGAAATTTGTAAGTAAACATTTCCATGCAAAAAACCCCCTATGCAGAATCTTTAATAGAAATACAATTAAAATTAGCTATTCTTGCACACATAAAGATAATATCATTAATTCTCACAATAGACTGATTTTAAAGAATTTAGATAGAACTAATATTAAAACTGGTATAATTACCTTAATACTATTGCAGGTCCATCAATGTTTATCTGGTGGAGGGCAAATATAAGTCCACTCAAGTGATCTACCAAGCCAACATCTCGCCCAAAAATAACCAAAATAACGATTAAACTTACATTGTTTAAATTCCCCTGCTGAAATGCCAATGTTATTATTTCAATAAATACTCCTTTTCTAAACCCATTCTAAAATTTTCAAACTTCTTTCCTGAAGATTTTGAGAAATGAAAGAGAAGGGGCTTAACCAAATAATGAGTTGGAAATTAATGCTTCTGTCCACACCCCCAATAATATTAATGATAGATGCAATCCATGTTTAGTTGAAAAAATTAAAATATCCTGGGCAAAATCTGCTTTTAAACTTAAGAAACAAGATTATAAGCAAGTCCAGGCATAAATGTAAATTTAAGTTCAAACTTCCTAATAATTAAGCTAAAATTAAAATTGCTTAAAATAGTTTTTTATTCCTTCTTATTAGCCAGAGAATTAAATTATGTATTAACTTCCCTTTCTTAAATCTATATTCCTCATAGTTCTATACTTTTCATTTTTAAGTTATGTTTAACCAGTTTGTTTTGGTATGAACATTATTTGTGGCCTTTAAACACTGACCTTGAAAAGCCATAATTTTGTCTAACCTGTTTCTTCTTTATTTTTTATTTTTCATTTATTTTATTGTATCTCTTTCCATTACTGTCATCTATGGGGCTGGGTCTACCATTTTCTAGTAGCAATGATCTGTGTCTTTCTTCTTCTCTACCTACCCTTACTTCTGTGCTTTAAACACACAAACAAATAAGTTAAATTTATTTTTCCATAATATTTTGGTCTCACTGACAAGATGGGTGCTTAAAAATACCTGTTGAATTGGCTATCCTAAATAGGAAATATTGAATTTATATATATATATATATATATATATATATATATATATAAACTCTGAGCCATAGATGATTGAAGTCAGCCTGATGATTCCTCATTTTCAGTGTGAAATTTGAAATGCTTCACTTTTAGTCTCCGTTTATGTTACATTTTTAGGCTCTACTTTGTTTTAAGTATTTTTAATTTCCAACCTTATCATAGTTTACCATCTACAATTATGTTTTGTTTGAGTTTTTTCTGCTGAAAAAGAGGTTGATTTAAATAATATGTGTATTTATATATGTGTAATAGTTAACATGCTTGTCTGGCTGAGAAGTTAGATCATCACTGGGTGCGACATACTTTTGGCCTTGTGCTACATCTAAGCTATGTTTAGTAAATCTTTAGGAGCACTTTGACATGGAGTAATGGTGAGAAGATTGTCTTGCTAAATCAGTTATAACTGAGCAGTGATTTCAATCATCACTGAGTGCCACGGCTAAGCTACAAAAAAAAAAAAAGAAATATAAATGTATTTAAAAAAAAAAATAATCAAGTTCTAAAAAAAATAATCCAGATATTTTTATTGGCAGAAAATGAGGTTAGGGTTTGGTTAACTGGATCAGAGAGAAAAAGTAAAGAAAAGGAAAATCATTTTGATGATGAGGTTTTGGAAAGGATGGAAATGAAAAGGAAATTAATACTGAGCATCAGGAAGAGACAGCTAAAGTTCCTCAGACATGCAATGAGGAAGGAGGGCTTAGAGAACCTGATACTAACAGTCCAATTCTAAGGAAAAAAGAAATGGTGGGGAGGAAGCAACGGATAACATATTTGAAGAGTCTGAGCAGGTGGATGACAGAATGGGGGTTCCATGGTGTTACAAGAGAAAGCATGCTAAGAGCCACCAGGGATAGGGAGACATGGAAAGCCATTATCCCCTACATCCTGAAAGGACAAAGCACATAAAAGAAGAAAAGACAGTGAATTTTGTGGGATGGGAAGACTAGGGATTTTGTGGAATGAGAAAGGTAAGGAATTTTGTGGGAAAGAGAAGAAAAGGGAATCTTGTGGGATGGGAGGTGGGAGGACAAGGAATTTTGTGGGATAGGATAGACTTGGAATCAGATGGTTATCCTTATTTATTTTATTTAGTTTCTTAATAACAAAAAATTAAAACAAACTAAAAAATAAACAAGAAAATGGCTCAATTTCTCAATCACAAAAACTGAATATTATCTTAAAAATCTCAAAATAATTGCAGGAATATATTTTCTTTTCTGTAAGCATTTCGTATTTACATAGAGGAAAGAGATGAGAAAGAGTGGTTAGGGGATTACATAGGGGAAAGTGATGTGAAAGAGTGGTTAGTGGGTTACATAGGGGAAAGTGATGAGAAAGAGTGATTAAGGGGTTAGATTGGGAAAAGTGATGTGAAAGAGTGGTTAGGGGGTTACATGGTTGAAAGTGATGAGAAAGAGTGGTTAGGGGGTTACATAGGGAAAAGTGATGTGAAAGAGTGGTTAGGGGGTTACATAGGGGAAAGTGATGAGAAAGAGTGGTTAGGGGGTTACATAGGGGAAAGTGATGAGAAAGAGTGGTTAGGGGGTTAAATAGGGGAAAGTGATGAGAAAGAGTGGTTAGGGGGTTACATAGGGGAAAGTGATGTGAAAGAGTGGTTAGGGGGTTACATAGGGGAAAGTGATGAGAAAGAGTGGTTACATAGGGGAAAGTGATGTGAAAGAAAGTGGTTAGGGGGGGGTTACATAGGGGTAGAGAGAAAGAGTGGTTGGAGGGGGTTACATAGGGGAAAGTGAGTGATGGAAAGAGTGGTTGAAAGGGGGTTGGACATGGGAAAGGGGAAAGAAAGTGATGGTAGAAAGAGTGGTTAGGGGGTTACATAAGGGAAAGTGATGTGAAAGAGTGGTTAGGGGGTTACATAAGGGAAAGTGATGTGAAAGAGTGGTTAGGGGGTTACATAGGGGAAAGTGATGTGAAAGAGTGGTTGGGGGTTAAGTTATAAGGGGAAAGTGATGGTGAAAGAGTGGTTAGGGGGAAGTTCACATAGGGGAAAGTGATGTGAAAGAGTGGTTAGGGGGTTACATAGGGAAAAGTGATGGTGAAAGTGGTTAGGGTTACATAGGGGAAAGTGATGAGAAAGAGTGGTTAGGGGGTTAAATACATAGGGCGTGCTAGAGGTGAAAGAGTGGTTAGGGGTTAGGGGTTAGATAGGGGAAAGTGATGGAGAAAGAGTGGTTAGGGGGTTACATAGGGGAAAGTGATGTGAAAGAGTGGGTTAGGGGGGTTACATAAGGGAAAGTGATGTGAAAGAGTGGTTAGTTAGGGTTGCATAATGGGAAAGTGATGGTGAAAAGAGTGGTTAGGGTTACATAGGGGAAAGTGATGAGAAAGAGTGGTTAGGGGGTTAAGGTATAGAGAAAGTGATGAGAAAGAGTGATTAGATATAGGAAATGTCAGAAGGCGGGTGATAGACAGGTAAGGATAGCGAGGATGAGGGTTGGGTAGATGGGAAGAGTGTTTGAGAGAATGGGTGCAAGTTAGTATGTTAGGAGGTGTCTACTGACCTGACATTTAAACTCCTGGAGATTGTAGCTGTCGGGGAAGCAAGTATACAGAAGGGAATTCCACCGGCGGGAAGTGCAAGAAAAGAAGCTGTTGGAGTAGAAATTGCAGTTACATCTTATCTGTTTCACTGTAAAAGGGTGGCATAAGTGAATGCAGTAAATTTTACTGGAATTTGAACTCAGCTCTCCAATTTTATCATTTTGAGCCAATATCCACTGCACCGTGGATATGGACTCGGAATGACAAATCGGGGAGCCGAGTTTGAATTCCATTTTAATTCCTTGCATTCACTTATGCGCAAATACCCTTGGGAAAGGTATTAATCTGACTCTTTCCTCCAGTTATGGGTTAAATAACAGGACAGATTGTGTTCTATAGCCTTGGTCGGCAACCAGTCTACCGCAGAAAGCAATGGCAAACTACTGCGGGATAATCTTCTACCCAGTCAGTCATGTCTCTTTCGAGACATGATCGCCCAAGCGTGTATCACGTATGGCACTTAACTGACTGACTGAATATAATAGTTGAACGTATGATTAAGGCCTCTACTGGGCATAAAGTGGGGTATCAGTTTTATATTCTTATGAAGTAATAAACTGATCCCCCACTTATTACTATATAATAATATAATACATATCTTCCCTTTCTAGCTATGAGTCAAATAACAGGACAGATTGGGATCTATAGCCTTGGTTGGCAACCAGTCTACCGCAGAAAGCAATGGCAACCTACTGCAGGATAATCTTCTGCCCAGTCAGTCATGTCTTGTTTGAGACATGATCATCTGAAGCGTGTATCACGTGTGGCACATAACTGACTATACTGAAGCAAAATTTTGACCATTGGAAAAAGTCAGCATGCTCATTTCAAAAGCCAATGCAAATGAGTTTCTTCGTCACTGAGTGCTACATATAGCCTTGTACATGACTAGGTTGAGCTTATAAGATTTTTACTGAGTTTAATTTCTTGTGAAACCAATCAAAAGAGGCACCATATCAGAAAAGATGACAATGATTGAAATGAACAAAAGCATAGGTCAGGGTAATAGCATTAGTGGAAGTCTATAGACACACCCATATGGCAGAGTGCCTGTGGTTGGAGGCGGGTGCTCAGATGTAGGTCATTAATCAATAAAATCATTCTTCATTGGATAATCTCCAAAGCAGTGGTAATGGAAAGATTTCAGGCTGTCTTGTTCACATGTGGAATGAGATATCAGGAGACATAAAAATTAAAGTTAGGGACTGATTTTACAGGAAAAAACTTAACAATATTTATATAGTCTAGCATAAGGCTGATTTAAAGAAAATAGAGTTAGGAAGATTGTGTTGCTCTAGTTTTATAAGGGAAATAAGTTTTTTTCTTTTGAAAATTACTCTTTGAAATTCTAACCTTGAATACCAAACTCTGGCACCATTAAAAAATATGCAACTATTACAGCCTCTTCTTATATGTGTCGTGTCACTTAAGGACATAGGCGATCATGGCTCTCCACAATATCCTATCCCTTGTGGCCTTAGCAGCGTTTCTTCCTTTGTTAATGTCGCCACCCACTGTTTTGCCTTTCATTCATGCAAGTTTATTACGTGAGTGGCTTGCTGCTTTTTTTTCTCTCTCTCATGCCCTCAGTATGCCCTGTGAGGATTTTGTTTTCCAAGCCCTCTTTCTTCACTATATAGTTAATGAATTTCAGCTTTCTTTTCCTGGTTTTGAGTATAAGTGTTCTTTCTGTTATTTTCTTTGTCTTCCTTGTTGCTTACTCACTCTGTCCATGGAATTCTTTTGTAGAACTTCATTCATGTTGTACTCTAGTTTTCTCACGGGGAGATTGTCCAATAATGATTTCCATATAAGCGAATAGATATTTCATAGCAATCCATCACGCTTTTCTTTGCTTCTAATGAAATGTTTCTTCTTCTCTCGTATCTGACTTACTTCAGATCTCGGCATCACATTTTCCATCCTCTGTTAAAACATTTCCCAGATATTTAAACTTCATCACAACTGCATCTGGCAGCAAGGCCTCTGATTGGGAAGTTGTGAGAAGCATGAAACCACCTCTTAATTGCTGTTGTTCCCAGGTCCACCCTGACCCAGAGTGGTAGCACCTG
Organism: Ascarosepion bandense; assembly: GCA_037127315.1. Taxonomy (NCBI): domain Eukaryota; kingdom Metazoa; phylum Mollusca; class Cephalopoda; order Sepiida; family Sepiidae; genus Ascarosepion; species Ascarosepion bandense. Next base: position 874,356 of record JBBBDQ010001905.1, on the reverse strand, counting down.
TTAGGGTCTCAGCTATGGGCAAATAGATAACCCCAAAACAGGGGTCAAAACGCTATGCAAGTATAAAAATAGACTTTTGTAGACATTTATACATAAAAATAGACTTTTACAGAAATATATACATTTTTGAAAGAAAAATATTACCAACAATACATTTTTGAATTAAAAAAATTATTACCATATCACATTTTTGAAGGAAAAAAAATTACCAGCAATACATTTTGAAATACAAAACTAGAAGACATCTTCAGTTTTCTAAAATAAAGAAAAAAATTTAAAAAATATTTTCTCAAAATCTGACTAAATCAACCTTTTCATTATAACCAAACATTAAAAAAAATACTTTAAAGCCCCATCTTTTTGCCATCAAATAATTTACAGAGGTTGATATGCCATTAAACAAAACTCAAACTCAAAACTTTATCACCTGCCTGATGCTGACATTTTCAATTTGTAACATGTATCTTCAGATTTTTCTCTTGCTTGATCCTGTATATATACAAGTCAACCATCTGTCCGTGCATGGAGTACTGCTTCCATATATGGTCAGGCGCCCCTGTCATTCACCTCAGTGTTCTCGACAAGCTCCAAAGCAGAATCAGTAATGTGATAGGTACTGACTTGGCAGCTTGACTATAGCCACTTTCCCACCGATGAAATGTGGTCTCCCTTTCTCTGTTCCATAAATACTTTTATGGCTTCTACTCTGACAAACTTAAGTCACTGGTGCCTCCTCAACAGGTGTTTACTTGTACAACCAGATTGACAACTGGGTCCCACCCATTCACAATTAGGTTAGCCAAATGCAGACAACAATTCTACTCCTGCAGCTTCTTCTCTCACACTTCCCGCCTGTGGAACTTGCTCCCATATTCTTGCTTTCCTGACGGCTACAACCTCCAGGAATTTAAATGCAATGTCAATACTCATTTATTAACCACTTAACTCTAGCTCTTTCCCCACCCCATATATCCTTTCCTTTCTCTCCACCTTTGAAACTGTCATCGCACCTCCATTCTCAGCTTTCTATTGCTCCTTTCTAACTGGTTCGTCTTCCTCTTCACTCTCTTCTAATTGATCTTTTTGCACTTATGTAGCCCCCTGCACATCAGTGGCATTTCTACTTTGCTTGGGGTGAAATGATTAAAAAAAAAAAATCATACTTTCTGTCATCTTAGAGCTGATGATTAGTCCTTTTTTGTCCCTTTCTTTTACTACTCTGCCTAGAATGTCCTGTAGTCTTCTTTTCAATTCATCCATCAACACAATGTCATCTGCAGATCTTATATTGTTAAGATTATATCCACTGATAATAAATCCTGGTAAGGTCTCCAGTTTCTTTTAGGATAACATCACTGTAGAAGTTGGATAAATCTGGAGAAAAGACACATCTTTGTCTCATGCCCCTTTCATTTTTGTATAGCTACTCAATTTATTTTCTCTAAGTATGAAGGCAGTTTCCTCCCAGTATAAGTTCTGAATCTCAGTAAACATAAATATTCACTTCAGACAAATTATGAAATTAGAGGTAGAAAGACTGTGTTGCTGTAATCATTAAAATGAAGAAAATGTCAGTCAGTTAGTTAAGTGCCATACGTGATACACGCTTGGACGATCATGTCTCGAAAGAGACATGACTGACTGGACAGAAGATTATCCCGCAGTAGGTTGCCATTGCTTTTTACGGTAGACTGGTTGCCAGCGAAGACTATAGAAACCCGATCCTCTTATTTAACTCATAACTGGAGGAGGAAGAGATGTATCATACAGTTAAGTAGTAATTAGTGGGGGATCAGTTTATTACTTCATAACAATAGAAAACCGATCCTTCACTTTATGCCCAGTAGAAGCCTTAATCATATTTTAATCTATTATATTTAGTTAGTCAGTTAAGTGCCATACGTGATACACGCTTGGGCGATCATGTCTCGAAAGAGACATGACTGACTAGCCAGAAGATTATCCCACAATAGGTTGCCATTGCTTTCTGCGGTAGACTGCTTGCCAACCAAAGCTATAGAACCCAATCTGTCCTGTTATTTGACCCATAACTGGAGGGAAGAGATGGATTAATACCTTTCCCAAGGGTATTTGCATGTGTAGCTGCTGTTAAATTTGAAACCCTAGATCAGACATAGGCAACTTTCCTGATGAGTGGGCTACATATGATCTGGTTCATCAAAAGCTAATGGTGCATGACTAAAAGATATTCAATGTAATTTGTTCTTGAAGGTGCCCCAGACATGTTCAATACAGAAGATTTTACATGTAAACAACTACCTGGAGAGAAGATTTTTCTAAAATTAAAGAATTGAACTCTTGATTTAGTATTATCACTAATGACAGTGCAAATAACAGACACTAAATAAATAACAAAACACTACTGAGTGTGGTTTACTTCTAATTTATTGATTTGAAAATAACCATTTTTAATAAAAAATATATTTCTTCTCCAGAGAAAAAAATATTATTAATGTTTCCAAATCCTAAAACAAAAGGTGTTTACATATATAATCTTCCTTAGTAAGAATTGCTAATGGTTTAAAAATGATGTAAACATTACCTTTGACAAAAGTTTGCAAAATTCAACATTTTACTTAATCATCTTCAGGTGCACACCACTAGTAAAGTGAGCATGTTTACACTCTAGCAGCAGCAGCAGAATGGGGTGCAATTAAGCCCATACTTTGATCACATAATCACAATAGTATGAAGTATAAGCACACATGAACAGAAGACATTGTGACAAACCTAAACATATCATGAGGTAAAAATGCAGATCCTTTTTTACTTATATTTTTTTACATAAATCGCTTGAAGGTAAATCCCAAAGAATCCTATTAATACTAAATATTAACACTGATCTAGCCAAAGGGTACAATGTAATTAAATTTTTTTATTTACAGAGCCAATATTTATTATACATAAAAAACATAAAATTTTCCAAAATTGGATGCATTTCCAAAATAATATAAGATGAAGTTTAGCTGTAAAAGTTAGTAGGTTGATTTGTTTTTATGGCATATCAACCTCTGCAGGTCATTTATTGCCAATTAAATTTTGTTTATTTATTGATTAACAGGGTATGGCAGAAATCACCAACATGCTTACAATTTACAAACTCTTCTCCTCCCAGAAGCCTTATACAAATTCAACCAAAATCAGGTAACTTGTAGATGAAGGTTCAAATGTTTGATGTACACAAAAATTCTTTTGAACGATTATACAGGGTTTTCCAAAAGTTGACAACAAACATAATTTCAGGTGGTCTTTTATGCACTTTTATGGACTTCTCCAACATGTTTCACTCAAACTCAACCAAAATCGAGTCACTGGTAAATCAAGGTCAGATGCCTTGATATGCAAACAAAAATTTCAATTGACACATAGGATGCGGCAAAAATTCATGAACAATGTTGCTTTTTGCGATTGTTTATTTCTCCAAAAAGCTTAGTCGTATTTCAACAAAAATCAGGTCTTTTTTTTTGTAAATTCTACCTTAATTATATGCCATAACAATTTCCCATTTTCTACAAGGTGCCAACCCCTTCAACATTGTAGGGCAATGCATCCACATCTTCTGCATCACAATGTCATTGCATCACATTACACATTCCCATAATGCCTGTCCCCGTTCTTCCAATTGTACATATATCATTCCTGTTTATTGGCAAAAACCAATACTTACTTTGCATTTTTTAACTTGCACATCATGGCAACCTCATATTGGAGCTTTTTGAATAAGCACTTGACCTTACTATTTCAACATAATGATTTAAAAAATATTAACAACGCTGGGCTATATATATATATATACACACACACACACACAATTGGATCAATAAGTCTGTAGACAGACTTAAAGTTATTATGTTTTGATCCAAAAAATATTTGATCTATAGTATTAATGTTTACCACTGAATTAAATGTATTGACAAGGAAGGAGATTATATTGGAAAATATTTGTTCTGTAGCATGAATATTATTTCCATCAATATGCTACAAATACACTGATATAACTGTTTATATGTAGGTGTCAGTTGATTCAGGTAACATACATGAAAATCATTCTCATTCTGTTGTTCATGAATTTGTTTTCTAGCACTTTCCGTTTGTGGAACTCTCTTCCATTTGCTTGCTTTCCTGATAGTTACAATCTCCACAAAGTTTAAATGCAATGTCGATTCCCATTTCCTACAGTATTTGTGTATACTTCTTAAATGAGGTAGTATTTACTCTATTTACATTGTTTGAACTATTGTTCTCATCTTTATTGCCATGTTTATGACATTTCGGCTGTTGTATGCTCTGACCTTCTTCAGGTGCTAGGAATTTCTAATTTTATTTATTTTCAGAATAAAAGGTTTGGTTTGAAATTCCTAGCAGCTGAAGAGGGCAGGAGTTTACAACAGCCGAAATGTCATAAACATGGCCATAACTATGAGGACAATAGTCCAAACAATGTAAATAGTGCCTTCTCCTATTTCCTTAATTCCCATCCATCTCTTATCCTTTCTTTGACATCCTCTGACAAGGATGTGTCTTTTCACTGGATCTGTTCAACTTGTACAGCGAGAACATTTTGAGGACCTTAGAAGTTATGCCTGGATTTGTCATCGGAGGCCACAATTTAAACAATTTAAGGTATGCAGATGATACAGTGCTGATAGCAGACACAGAAAGGAAACTCCAAGACCTCCTACAGAAGGTAGCTGAAAAAAGTAACAAGAAAGGACTACAAATAAACTGCAAGAAAACCAAATGCATGGTCATCAGTAAAAAGGGCAGCCCAAAATGCCAAATACAGGTCGGGGGTACAAGAATCATGCAGGTACAAAAATTTAAATACCTGGGAAGTGTTATAACAAGACAGAAAGTGCGACACAGAGATTTGAAGGCGAATTGGCATGGCGAAGGAAATATTCCAGAAGTTGAGTAAAGTATTAAGAAACAGGACAATTTTGCTAGAAATAAGGAAGAGAGTACTGGATTGCTATGTGATATCTGTTCTTCAATATGGTAGTGAATGCTGGACAATATCATCAAAGATGAAGGAAAAACTTGAAGCAACTGAAATGTGGTTCTACCGAAGGATGCTGTGAATATCATGGATCAAGCACGCAAGCAATGAAGAGGCCTTAAAAATGATGAAAACAAAAAGAAAATTAATAGTGAGCATCAGGAAGAGACAGCTGAAGTTCCTGGGACATGCAATGAGGAAGGAGAGCTTGGAGAACCTGATACTAACAGGCCAGATAGAGGGAAGAAGAGACAGGGAAATGCATTGGATAATATATTTGAGGAACCTAATCAGGTGGATGACGGAACAAGTGTTACATGGTGTAACAGGAGAAGGTGTGCTCAGAGCCACCAGGGACAGAGAAACGTGGAAAGCCATGATTGCCCACGTCCTGAAGGGACAGGGCACATAAAAGAAGAACCCTGTGCATGAGTAGCCTTGCTTGGGGTAAAATTATTTAAAAAAAAAAAATTTAAATGAGTTATGACTTTGTGGACACTGTGTATATTTCAGAAAATACCTATTTTTTAATGATATTTTTCTGTTTTATTCATTATGCTTATTAATTCTTATATTTTATCTTCAAATGTCACATTAATAATAATATTTTAGTGATATTAATATTTTTAATTAATACTAGCAGTGTTGCTCGGGTGTAATGAAAGCTTTAAAAGTAATCTATGGTCCTGGAGCTCAGACTCTTTGGACGTTGACACGAAAGACTAAAAAGCAATAGTTGTTTCCAGTTAAAGCAAAAATGTAGACTGAAAGAAAAATGAATGAATGTAAGTCAAATTTTGATTTCCTGGTATCGATATCAAATAAGTTTTTCGTTGTAAACTGAATTTTGAAGGCTAAATAAGTTCTCTGAGTAAATGGTATCATGGCTGAGACTAAGAACTACAATTGTACCTACTTAGAGCTAAACCCGAAGCAAAAACTAAAATAAAAGGGCTGAAAAAAATACAGGCAGATAAACAGACACACACACACAAACATCTTGCCTTATATATATATATATATAATTGATTTTCTGCACTAGTGTAAGAACTGCAACCTTGAAACATCTGAATATAATTTTTTATGTCTTTGTCTATGATTGTATGAAATTTAATTAAAATCGGACCACTCCTTCTATAACCCGATTTTCAATTATCGATATTTATTGGGGGTACCTTGACACAAAACCTAGCTAAGAACACTTGCAGACGCTTATAGTACAACTGTGTAAATTTTCAAGAAAATCGGTTCAGCCGTTTCAGAGTTTATAGGTAACGGACACACACACAGACACAGACAAAGTTCCATTTATAAATAAGTTTATATTAATGAACATGAATATTGAATTGGCCAAAAAGTTCTCATTTAGGAAGTGGAAAGAAAAGAACAAAATTTTATGGAGCAACACCAACATTTATTCTTTGAAACATAGTTCATGATTCTTGACAATCTTCTGTCAGCAATCAGCCAGCATCCAAATCTCTCTCAGATATCAGTCTGCTGGCTTTGAATAAAACAAATTGTAAACAAGCTTCCTTCACATCATCAAAAGTGTTGAATTGCTGGTTGCATATGAAATATAACATTGAATTACTTGAAGCAGCATTGAGACTGAATGGTGCATGTGGGAAAATCTCAAAACTGTTTATATGTTTGAACTTCTCAGTCAATCTGACAATGTGTGTCCTTGCATTGCTTTCCTGAAACAATGTCCCACCTCAATTGACAAAAGCAGGATATGCCTTCTTTAGTTTGCATTATATATGGTCTAGCTGCTGGCAATACAGTTTAGCGCTGATGGCACAACCTTGCAGAACAAGCTCGAAATGCAGTATTGTTTGGAAATTCTATCAGACAGAGATCAAGATTTATTGTTCTATTTCTACTTCAAAAGTGATTCAGGACTTTCTGGCTAATCTAATATTACATAATATGTAATGATGATAATAAATATGTTTATTAATGTGAATTGGAATCAAATACGGATTGAAATCTAACAGAATAAAGAACAGATAGAAACAGTTAAAAATGTTTACATTGTTTGAACTATTGTTCTCATCTATATTGCCATGTTTATGACATTTTGGCTGTTGTATTCTCTGACCTTCAGGTGCTAGGAATTTCTAATTTTATTTATTTTCAGAATAAAGGGTTTGATTTGAAATTCCTAGCACCTGCAGAAGGCAGGAGTGTATAACAGCCAAAATGTAGTAAACATCGCCATAAATATGAGGACAATAGTCCAAACAATGTAAATAGTGCCTTCTCCTATTTTCTTAATTCTTAATTTAATTTATTCTGTTATTCTATCAGATTGAAAACTAACAGAATAACAGAATAAGGAACGAATAGGAAACATTTATAAATGTTTTACTCTTATTAAAGCTTCATCAAAGAATGGTATAAAGAAAAAAAGAAAGACAAAATCTCTGGTATTTTTAATTTTTGTGTTTGCTTTTCATGGGTTCAGCAGGCTTCAAGTGCATTTGTCTTGTCAAGCAGCATTTGTGTATATAATTTATGTTTGTAAGTGTGTCTACAAGCATTTTCACAGTTTCTGCTCTGACAAGCTATATTTTCCTGGTGCCCCACTCTTACCCGTGCAACTTGATTGGCAACTAGCTCTCTCCCTTTCACTGTCAAAATAGGTAAATATAACCACCAATTCTACTCCTGCCATTTCTTTCCTTACACTTCCCATCTGTGGAACTCTCTTTCCTGATAGCTACAGTTTCCAAAAGTTTAAATGCAATGTCAATTGCCATCTTCTATCTCCTTGACTTTCACCTATATCTTACCCTTTCTACAACATCACCTATACTGTTTTCTTGTCTGTCTTCTGCCTCCTCTCATTGTAACCCTCTGCACATCAGTAGCAGTATCACCTTGCTTAGGGTGAAATGATTATTAAAAAAAAATTATATTTCTAGTTTGTCGATATGGTATCTGGATAATTATATATACACATTTATGTATGTCTGTCTAGTAGGCATTTTTATTTTTGTTTGGTGGTTGTTTGCATGTTGATTTGGGGATGTTATTTTTTTTACAAACATTTTCCTCTTGTTATACTCCTGATGTCATTTGAAATGTTTCCATATTGGGATCTTCTAACATCTATTGTTTGATGACTTATATACCATCATTATGACCCCTACAAGAATGAAAACAAAACTAGGTTGAGAACTGACTTTCATAAAATGGTAAGAACGTAGTTAATACAATGCTCATTAGTATTTTCACTAGACTGGATCCATATTAGGTACCATCTTAATATACAAACTGCTCCTCTTTCTTTTTTAAATAAATTGTTCATCACTCATATAAATTTATTTCTAAAAGAAAAAAGTTACTTGTAATCATATTGAAACAATATTTAACATTTTAAACAATAAATTAGAATAATGTTTCAACTTTTGAATACTTTTAAGCGTTAAGCACTGAAGAGACAAAATTTATCTTAAATTTGTTCAGTAATAGTCAATAAACATATCTTAAATTATTTATGTATGGATTTTGTAAAGGTTTCTGATGTAATATAGTGTGTATGATCTGTGTTCATACATGGCAAAATATTTATCAGGATTCTGTCAAAGTATTTCTAATGTTAAGTATGTTATTCTTTTTTTTAATTAGGGTGGCATTAATGTTCATTGATATGTAAATGCATACAATACTGTACAAAAGTATGATGACAAGAACTATTTTATCTTTTATGAGGCATATTGACAGAAAATAATTTAATTAAAGTAATTTTATTTGATTTACTCAACAAATACTTCAACAAGAAAAAATACTTGTTGCAAAATAAATTTAATATTTACTATAATAGCCTTTTGTTTTGAAATAATAAAATTGCAACAATTTACCAATCGCACCTAGTATATATATATATATAGAGAGAGAGAGAGAGAAAGTACTGTGCGAAAGTATTAGGACAAGAACTATTTTATCTTTTATGAGGCATATTGACAGAAAATAAACAATTTAATTAAAGTAATTTTATTTGATTTACTCAACAAATGCTTTAACAAGAAAAAATACTTGTAAAAAATAACTTTAGTTTTTAGTATAATAGCCTTTTGCTTTGACCACAGCCTTCATTGTGTCTGACATTGACATCACAAGCTTCTTCAATATATCTAATGGTATCTCCTGCCAAGCAGCTTGTATTTGTTCTCAAAGTGTGTCTTGCAAAGCAACATTAGATTTATCAATTCGAGAGGGGGGAATAAGAAAATATTCAAGGGTAATAGAATAATGAGTAGTTTCAAAATAACTTGTTTAATAGAAAATAGGAAAAATTAAATATAACTTTTTTTTATACCTAGTTTTAAATAATCAATATTTATTAGCAATTTACTTGGCTTTTCACCCTGTATTTGAATTTCAGTAAGGTTTTTAGGAAAATCACCCCTGTTCTAATACTTTTGCACACTGCTGGTGGAGTGCAAAAGTGTTAGGACAGGGGTGATTTTAAACTTTATTTTGATGTCTCATAAAAGATAAAATAGTTCTTGTTCTAATACTTTTGCACAGTATTGTATTTCATATGCTATGCTTATAACAGCCATATTTAGTCAATAATTGCTAAAAAAAATATAGATGTCGAATGAATGATGATAGCGGAATTGTCAACCACCGTTAATTTTTCCCAGTTCTAGTTAATTATCATTGATACGTGTGTCACTCTGATTTCAATTTTTGTTCATTTTATTTCGTGTTTTGGTTAAAATTTATTCTTTTTTCAGGTATGAATTTTATCTTGTAGAATGAGGCACATCAGACTGAAAATTGATACTCACTGCTAGGAGTCTCTGATGACAAAATTGCATATGATTTATCATAAAACCCTCTCAAATAATCGAGGAAGACCACAGGCGGAAATATTGGGATAAAACTGACAAAGGTAAGAATTTTAATCTGAATAACTCATAAATTAAAAAATTACAACATTCCACAAAAATAAAAAAGCAAAGAATTAGAAAAAGCTGTCAAAGATTGCAAAACTTTGATAAGGGAATACTGATATCATCTCAGTGATTAGCAAGAGATTATTATTAAAATATATCTGCAATGAACATGACTGCTTTCAAGAGTGAAAATAAAAAAAAATGCTCTCAGAATTAAATGCACATTTAAAATGAAGCAGGGGAAGTACCTCAGTATTTAAAATAATCTAGAGGAGAGCTTAATTCAGTATTTGGCATTTGAAAGACAAAGTTAAATCTTATTATTAAAACTGGAATAATAGCCCAGAAACTTTATCCTCTGTAAGATCAAACCCAAAATCAAATCAGTTTATGCCAGTCTTCTTTTTCTTCAATGTGCCCTGTCCTTTCAGGACGTAGGCAATCATGGCTTTCTACATCTCCCTATCCCTGGTGGCTCTTAGCACGCTTTCCTCTGTTACACCACGCAACCTTTCTTTTCATCATCCACCTGATCAGGTCCTTCAAATATGTTATCCGCTGCTTTCTTCTGTCTATTTTTCCATCTATCTGTCCTGTTAGTACCAGGTTCTCCAAGCCCTCCTTCCTTATTGCATGTCTCAGGAACTTTAGCTGTCTCTTCCCGATGCTCAGTATTAATTTCCTTTTAGCATCCATCCTTTCCAGAACCTCCTCATTTCTCACATGCTCGATCCATTATCCACAGCATCCTTCTGTAGAACACATTTCAGTTGCTTCAAGTTTTTCCTTCATCTTTGATGATATTGTCCAGCATTCACTACCATATTGAAGAACTGACATCATATAGCAATCCAGTACTCTCTTTGTTTCTAGCGAAATTATCCTGTTTCTTAATACTTTACTCAACTTCTGGAATGTTTCCTTCGCCATACCAATTCACTTTTGGATCTGTGTCGCACTTTCCGTCTTTTGTTAAAACACTTACCAGGTATTTCAATTTTTGTACCTGCTTGATTTTATTATCCCTCACCTGTATTTGGCATATTGGGCTGCCCTTTTTACTGATGGCCATGCATTCAATTTTCTTGCAGTTGATTTGTAGTCCTTTCTTGTCACTCTCTTTAACTACCTTCTGCAGGAGGTCTTGTAGTTTTCTTTCCATGCCTGCTCTGAATATTTCAGCCAAATCCATTCAGTAAGTCTTAAGATATCTTGACTACAGACAGACTGACAAACAAACAAACAGACGAACCTGACATGACCTTAAGAACTGGAGGAAATCTAGGCATACACCTAAAATAGAAAGCATCTTATGAATATGCTTAAAATGTAAAGTTTTTTTTCACCTCAAGAATAGTGGGACCATCACTAGTGTGCAAGTGGTTATAGTGAGAGAAAAAAACAGGGTACAGGGGTGCCAAAAAAAAAAGATAAAAGATGAATAGGATTCAAGAAAATAGATGATGGCAATTGACAGTATTTGAAATGTTTAGTGTTTTCTAATTAAATATTTTTATGAAGAACTAGCAGTATAGCCCGGCATTGCTTGGGTGTAATGAAAGCTTTAAAACTAATCCATGGTCCTGGAGCTGAGACTCTTTGGACGTTGGCACAAAAGACTAAAAAGCAATAGTTGTTTTCAGTTAAAGCGAAACCGTGGACTGAAAGAAAAATGAATGGATGTAAGTCAAATTTTGATTTCCTGGTATTGATATCAAATAAGTTTTTTTGTCATAAACTGAATTTTGAAGGCTAAATAAGTCCTCTGAGTAAATGGTATCATGGCTGAGACTAAGAACTACAATTATACCTACTTAGAGCCAAACCTGAAGCAAAAACTAAAATAAAAGGGCTGAAAAAGAAATACAGACATACAGGCAGATAAACAGACACACAGACAAACATCTTGCCTTATATATATATATATATTATCGATTTTCTGCACTATAGTAAGAACTGCAACCTTGAAACTTCTAAATATTGTTTCTTATGTCTTTGTCTATGAGTGTATCAAATTTGATAAAAATCGGACCACTCCATCTATAACCCAATTTTTTTTCGATTATTGATTTTCAATATTTATCGGAGGCACCACAACACAAAACCTAGCTAAGAACACTCACAGACGCTTATAGTACAACTGTGTAAATTTTCAAGAAAATTGGTTCAGCCATTTCGGATTCTGTAGGTAATGGACACACACAGACACACACAGATAAAGTTCCATTTATAAATAAGTTTAGATTCATGGTATGTGCCAACATTGCTTTTATTCCAATTCCCAATCATTGTCTGTTTTGAAAGGGTTATTTTGTGTTTCATTTCTTGGAAAACTTTGTACAGGATGTTGATTTTTTTTTGCTAAGATCATTCTTATTCCAAGTATGAATACCTATGTTGTCAAGATAGCCCCCACCCTCATCATTATTATATTATCATCAGGAGGGAAAGGCAGTTTCATGTCTTCTATTCGGTAATTCATTTGGGATATACTATGGAATGCCTAAATGATCAGTGCTCATCTTTTTACAACTGTGCTTGTATATGAGCAGAGCATCATCATCATCATTTATCCATCACACCCAATGGTGCATAGGGCAGCAACATTTTGTTGCTGTTTCTGTAACAAACTGTTTTTTATGGGGCAGGGTTGTTAGCCCTGCACCCAACCCCCCAAACCTGGAGGACCATTCTTGGTCCTTATGTTTACAGCACCTGGTATTCCCAAATGTTCACCCATTTAAGTACTTACCAGGCTTGATGTTACTTAACTTCAGTGATCAGATGGGAACTGGTGTATTCGACACGATCTAGCCATAGACATGAGCAGAGCATAGTCTAGAAAAATATTAAATAGACTGGGACTCTCATTTTCTTGTTGTCATGTTTCTGATGAGGTTTGTAATGTTTCCCTATTAAGGTCCTCCCCAGATATGTAAAATTTTGTAAACTGATGAGGTCTCTCTATTAGATTGATGCATTGGAGGAATGCGGAACTTGGAAGACATCTTTGATGTGGTCATATGCTACTGTGAAGTCAACATAGCAGGTATGCAATTTTGTATTATAGAGGGACACACTTTTCTGGCATTGTTTGATTATATATATATGCCATTATTATATCCTTTACCAAAACGAAACAAATTTGTGAAGAGTTTGCTTTCATAAAACAATCAGAACCTAATTAATGTTCATTAATACATTCACTATAATGGATCCAATTAACTCTGTATGTGTGCAATTCTTGATGGTTACCTGCTTGTTTCCATACTGCATTAATGAATGATAAACGCCACTTTTTGGAGATACATTTCTAATTCCGATCTCCTTTCATGAAACTGAAAATCTTGTTATTGAATACTGGAAAAAGTAAGCTATTTTCAAAAGTTCAGCTTTAATTTCAAGGATTCTTTATTATTGCTTACTTTTTTAATCAATCAGTTAGTTAAGTGCCACAACTGATACATGATTGGGCGATCATGTCTTGAAAGAGACATGGCTGACTAGGCAGAAGATTTTTCCACAGTAGGTTGCCATTACTTTTTGATGTAGACTGGTTGCCAACCAAGGCTATAGAACCCAATCTTTTTTGCTATTTAACCCATAGCTAGAGAGAGAAGCAAAGGATTAATACCATTTCCAAGGGTATTTGTGCATAAGTGAATGCAACAAATTCAACTGGAATTCAAACACGGCTTTCTTATTTCTCATTCTATGCTGATATCCACTGCCCCACATGCACATCCACTTTTTTTTAATAGCTTTCTTGTAACAAGAAAGGATTAGAAATAAACTGCACGGAAACTGAATGCATGGTCATCAGTAAAAAGTGCAGCCCAATATGCCAAATACAGGTTGGGGATACCAGAATCAAGCAGGTACAAAAATTTAAATACCTAGGAAGAACTATAGAGGATGTCAGGAGGCCACATCATGCCGGTGAGAGAGCGACTGCAGCCGAGCTGACAGGTGGGTATCAATCACATTATAGATTCTCTGTTGGATTTTCTCAAGGGCCCCTAGGTGGATAGCAGAGGCACCCGACCAGATATGGCAGCAGTATTCAATGCACGGGTGGATGGTAGATTTATACATGTGCAGCATGGATTCAGACTGGAAAACCTTCCTGGCCCTACACAGTGAACTGACCTTTTTAGCAGCAGATTTGGCTATGAATTCGATATAGTCATTCTACTTGAGGTCCACTGAGATTGTTAGGCCAAGGAGGCATATTGTTTTGCTCTCAGGGAAGCTAACCTGAACCATGCTAATGGTGGGTATGAGCAATTGTCTATGATGGTTAATAGATAGCAGCTTCGTTTTGGAAGCATTAAAATTTACAAGCCATTTCTTACCCAAGTCCAATACAGATTGGAGGTTCTTCTCAAGCGTGGCAGGGAGATTAGCTTTATCAACCTCACTAGATTTTTAATCGAGGCGAGAGTAAACAGTGGGATCTTATTACATCAGGGAGATCATTAATGTAGATAAAGAAAAGTGTAGGACTTAGAATAGAGCCTTGAGGGACACCCACGTTTGTATGGTTGTATTGGGAGGAATGTCCATTCAAAACTACCTTCATTGTGCAATTTGAGACAAATGACTGAATTAGGTCAAACAATTGTCCAGTTATACCATAATCTTGCAGCTTGCGTAGAAGGCCTGCATGCCAGACTCTGTCAATGCTTTGGAAATATCCAGGGCAACAGTTCAAGCTTCACCATTCTTGTCAAGAGCCTGGTATATATACTCAGTGATGGTCGTTAGCATATCAGCAGTAGACCTGGTGAAGTGAAAACCATACTGTTTGTCCAAGAAGAGTCTATGGGCTGTGTGATGCTGAACCAACTCAGCATTGATAATAGCTTCGAATTTTTAAACACTATCAAGCTTGGAATTATGTCATTTTTAATCATTTCAAACCAAACAAGACAATAAAGCCACTAAGATGCAAGGAATTACTGTAAAATGATATGAGAAAAAATAAAGACACTATTAAAGAGAGAGAAAGAGAGAGAAGGAATACAATAAGAGAACTGGAATTACGAAAACAGAAGATAATGATTGATCTTCCATGTACATTTTTGGAAATCAAACTTGACTTGGAAATGTGAAGCTGGAAGAGAGTTCCACAAGCAAGGAATGTGAAAAAAGAAATTGTTTGGATAGAATTTATGATTACATCTATCCATTTTAACTGTAAAATGATGAGACATTGATGCCAATTTAGTACTCCATTTCAGTTCATAAAGCCTAAGTCCCAAAGAGGAATGTTCATCAGAAAAATTACCATGAAAATATTTTATCAAAAAGGCACAGGGAAGCTATGTTATGGCAGTAGAAAGGAGAGTGAAACTGAGATGCCAGGTCAATCAGTCAGTTAAGTGCCATATGTGATACATGCTTGGGTGATCATGTCTCGAAAGAGACATGACTGACTGGGCAGAAGATTATCCCGCAGTAGGTTGCCATTGCTTTCTGCGGTAGACTGATTGCCGACTAAGGCTATAGAACCCAATCTGTCCTGTTATTTAACCCATAACTGGAAGGAAGAAACGTATTAATACCTTTCCCAAGGGTATTTGTGCGTAAGTGAATGCAATGAATTCAGCTGGAATTCGAACTCGGCTCCCCGATTTCTCATTCAAAGCCAATATCCAATGCACCACAACACACATCCTCTGGTCAATAACATTGCAGATTCTACTTTGGATTTTATCAAGAATCTCTAAGTACATAGCTGAAGCATCAGATCATGCATATATAAAATTTAATGATTTGTCCTAATTAGGGTTAAAAGGGTTAAATTGTCTGATTGCACAATTGAATTTATAACATTTTCCCAGTTATTGAACTGTGATTACTTATGATCCCTTAAAAGTTCATCTCAACTCCAAGTTGATGTTAGTGCGTACATAAAAAAAAAAAAAAAATGGTTAGATTTCAGAGGTAGACATTATTTTAGTTAACTTCTTGAAGTTTTTTTTTTTTTGTTAGCTTATTCTGAATATGTGGCATTTTATAAAGTTGGGTAAAATAATTGTTTAAAGTTTCACTGACTCATGCCTATCTGGTGAAGTTGCTTGCATGAATGAATAAATGAACAATCTTGTCTGAAAAATGTACAAATTAATGCTAAAATAACTTCCAAAATGTCTGAAAATTCTGCAGCCTATTATTTCTGCAAATTTGGGAAATACTTTTCAGAAAGTTATCAGCAAATTGATTTTACTGATCAATAATGATTCCTTTGTGGTTGAAGAATTTGACATTCTTTTACAGAGTTTCTGTTGTTTTATTTTATGATATTCAATCTTTCTTCATTTTTTTCGAGCTTTTTCTTTTCATCTTCATACTTGTTTTCTTTTTCTTCCTTTTCTTCTTTGATTTCTTGTTCTTCCTTTTTGTTTCTTTTTCTTTATTTTCTTCCTTGCTTCCTTTTCGTCTTTGCTTCCTTTTTCTTTTCTTCTTTGCTTCCTTTTTTCTTTTCTTCTTTCTTGCTTCCTTTTTTCTTTTCTTCTTTTTTGCTTCCTTTTTTCTTTTCTTCTTTGCTTCCTTTTTTCTTTTCTTCTTTGCTTCCTTTTTTCTTTTCTTCTTTGCTTCCTTTTTTCTTTTCTTCTTTGCTTCCTTTTTTTCTTTTCTTTTCTTTTCTTCTTTGCTTCCTTTTTTCTTTTCTTCTTTGCTTCCTTTTTTCTTTTCTTCTTTGCTTCCTTTTTTCTTTTCTTCTTTGCTTCCTTTTTTCTTTTCTTCTTTGCTTCCTTTTTTTCTTTTCTTTTCTTTTCTTCTTTGCTTCCTTTTTTCTTTTCTTCTTTGCTTCCTTTTTTTTTCTTCTTTGCTTCCTTTTTTCTTTTCTTCTTTGCTTCCTTTTTTCTTTTCTTCTTTGCTTCCTTTTTTCTTTTCTTCTTTGCTTCCTTTTTTCTTTTCTTCTTTGCTTCCTTTTTTCTTTTCTTCTTTGGTTCCCTTTTTCTTTTCTTCTTTGCTTCCTTTTTTCTTTTCTTCTTTGCTTCCTTTTTTTCTTTTCTTCTTTGCTTCCTTTTTTCTTTTCTTCCTTTTCATCTTTGCTTTATTTTTTATTTTCTTTGCTTTCTTTTCCTTTATTTCTTTTGCTTTCTTTTCTTTTTTCTTCCTTGCTTTCTTTTTCTTCATTTTCTTCCTTGCTTCCTTTTCTTTTCTTCCTTTTACTCCTTGCTTTCTTTTTCTTTCTTTTTTTTTATTTCATGATCTTTCTTCTTTCTGTTCATTCATCTGCTTTTCTTTTTTCATTTAATTTCTTTCTTACTTTTTCACTCTTTTCTTCATTTACATCCTTGCTTTCTTTTCTTTGTTCTTTTTTGCTCTCTTTTTTCCTTTTATTGATTTATTTTTTTGATTTCCTACATATTCTTGTTTTCTTCCTAACTAGCTTTTTTTTTCCTTTTCTTTTCTCTTTTTTCCTTTTCTTTTCTCTTTTTTCCTTTTCTTTTCTCTTTTTTCCTTTTCTTTTCTCTTTTTTCCTTTTCTTTTCTCTTTTTTCCTTTTCTTTTCTCTTTTTCCTTTCTTTTCTTCAACCACTTTTTCTCCATTTTTTATGTTTTTCTTCATCGCTTAAGTTTTCATCTTTTTGAAACATTTTCTTTGTTTTTCTATATATCTTTTCCTTTTGTTCTTTTTATATTCTTTCTTTCATTTTTCTTCTTCATTAATTTTCTAATTTTTCCTGAATTTTTTTTTTAATTTGTTCTTTCTTCAATTCATTTTTCCACGTTTTTTGCACACTTTATTTTTCCACATTTTTTGCACACTTTATTTTTCTGAATTTTTTTTATATTTCTTTCTTTTTATTTTCATTTTTTCATTCATATTCTTTTTATCTCCTTTTGAATATTTTTCATTTTTTTCTTCTTCATTGTTAATTTTCAGTTTTCTGTCAACTTTCTCTTCATATGTCTTCTTCACTTTCACTTTTTTCTTTTGTTCTTTTTAATCTTTCTTGATTTTGATCTCTGATTTCTTTTTTATAACCTCTTGTCTCCTTCAATTCTATTGTCTTTTTCTTTTATTTATTTGCTTTTTTACTCACTACTTCTTTCTTTTGTTTTTTTTTGTTTTTTTGTTTTTTACTTTCAACTTTTTTTCTCCTCCAATTTAGTTTTTCTTTCTTTTTTCACTTGATTTTCTTCTTTTTCTTTTTCTTTTTTCTTCTTTTTCTTTTTTTCTTCTTGTTCTTTTTCTCTTTTTTTCTTTTTCTCTTTTTCTTCTTTTTCTTTTTCTTTTCTTTTTCTTTTTCTTTTTCTTTTTCTTTTTCTTTTTCTTTTTCTTTTTCTTTTTCTTTTTCTTTTTCTTTTTCTTTTTCTTTTTCTCTTTTTCTTTTTCTTTTTCTTTTTCTTTTTTCTTTTTTTCTTTTTCTTTTTCTTTTTCTTTTTCTTTTTCTTTTTCTTCTTTTTCTTTTTGGTTTATCTTTTTAATCCTTAATTACTTTTTTCTTTGACATTTTCTTTGCTTCTTTTCTTCATTTTACATTTGTCTTTGTTTATTTTTGTCTTTTTCTTTTCTTTTCCTTTATTTGTTTTTAGATATTCTTTCTTTATTTTACTTTCACCTCCAATTTGTCTATATCAGGCATAGGCAATCTTTTCTGACCTGCTGGCTGCATGAAATATGGTACAAAATAAATTGGGTTCACCTTCTTCTATGTGCCCTGTCCCTTCAGGACATAGGTGATCATGGCTTTCCACGTTTCCCTATCCCCAATAGCTCTGAGCATGCCTTCTGTTACACTATGCAATCCTCGTTCCGTCATTCACCTGATTAGGTCCTTCAAATAGGTCATCTACTGCTTTCCCCTGTCTTTTTTTCCCCTCTATCTGGCCTGTTAGTATCAGGTTCTCCAAGCCCTCCTTCCTCATTGCATGTCCCAGGAACTTTAGCTGTCTCTTCCTGATGCTCAGTATTAATTTTCTTTTTGTTTCCATCATTTCTAAGACCTCATCATTGCTCACATGCTCGATCCATGATATTCGCAGCATCCTTCTGTAGAACCACATTTCAGTTGCTTCAAGTTTTTCCTTCATCTTTGATGATATTGTCCAGCAACACTAATAAAAAAGAAATTCAAATAATTTTTTCTTCAAAATGAAGGGACTATTTTCACTACAGAAGACCATATATATAAGTATCTGCCTGAGAAATGGAGGAAAAGTTGATATGCTTTATTTGGGAAATATATCTGTGCGTTGTAGTGCATTGGATATCGGATCAGAACGACAAATCGGGGAGCCAAGTTCCATTTCCAGCTGAATTTATTTTCATTCACTTACGCACAAATACCCTTGGGAAAGGTATTAATCTGTCTATTCCTTTCAGTTATGGATTAAATAACAGGACAGATTGGTTCTATAGCCTTGGTCGGCAATCAGTCTACCGCAGAAAGCAATGGCAACCTGCTGTGGGATAATCTTCTGCCCAGTCTTCTGCTCAAGTATGGCACTTAACTGACTGAATGAAGATAATAGTTGGAAACATAAGTAAAGCTTCTACTGGGCATAAAGTGGAGGATCGGATTTTTATTGTTTTGAAGTAATAAACTGATCCCCCACTTATTACCAATTATTAAAACAATCCGTCTCTTTTCCCTTCAGTTATAGTTTAAATAGCAGGATAGAAAATCTTCTGCCCAGTCAGTCTCTTTTGAGACATGATTGCTCAAGCATGTATCACGTATGGCACTTAACTGATATTTTTTTTACAATTTAAAAATTGAAGATTTTGTATATTATCACTGATGACTTTGTGATTCATCTAATCTAATCTAAATCTAAACTTATTTATAAATGGAACTTTGTGTTTATGTGTGTGTGTGTCCGTTACCTATAGACTCTGAAATGGCTGAACCGATTTTCTTGAAAATTTACACAGTTGTACTATAAGCAGCTGCAAATGTTCTTAGCTAGGTTTTGTGTCGAGGTACCCCCGATAAATATCGATAATCGAAAAAATTGTGTTATAGAAGGAGTGGTCTGATTTTAGTCAAATTTGATACACTCATAAACAAAGACATCAGAAACGATATTAAGAAGTTTCAAAGTCGCAGTTCTTACAACAGTGCAGAAAATTGATAATATATATATATAAAAGGCAAGATGTTTGTGTGTGTGTCTGTTTATCTGTCTGTATTTCCTTTATACTAATCCACAATTTTTATCCGATTCTCACCAAACTTCACACAAATATTCTTTAGGCTGAGTCTGAGCTTCAAGACCATGGATTAGTTTTAAAGCTTTCATTACACCCAAGCAATGCTAGGCTATACTGCTAGTAATTTTAATAAACGTTATTTTCCTTACTAAGTTTGTTGTGACATTCAGAAGACCAGATTAGGCTGCATGTGGATAGTGTGTTGCAGTCTGCTTATGACGGGTCTGTATTTTCAGTTTCTCCTTTTTTTCTTTTCTTTATCTTTTTCTTTCCCAATATTCTCCCTCAGTTGAATTCATTGCATTCACTTATGTGTAAATACTCTTGTGAAAGGTATTCATTTGTGTCTTTCTTCCAGTAATGGTTTAAATAACAGGACAGATTGGGTTCTTTAGCCTTAGCTGGCAGCCAGTCTACCACAGAAAGCAATGGCAACCTGCTGCGGGAAAATCTTCTGCCCAATCAGTCATATCTCGAAAGGGACATGATTGCCCAAGCATGTATCATGTATGGCACTTAACTGATAAAAATATATGTTGCTAAATAAAATCCTTACATTTACCATCATATAGTCCTTCAGAGGACAAAACGGATTGGTCAAGAAAACTTTTACTTTTTTCCTTATTTACACATACAAATAATCTTCTACCCAGTCAGTCATGTCTCTTTTGAGACATGATCGCCCAAGCGTGTTTCACGTATGGCACTTAATTGAGTGATTCTCCCTCTGAGTTATCAGTCATTTTTCAGTCTGAAGATCATTATCATCATTACTTTTATTATTTTTGCATTAAAGTTATGCTGTGTTAGTTTAATGGAGGGACGGGTCCTTTCGGTTTATAACCTTCTGCCTTCTTCATTTTTATTATCATTCTCTTTTTTTTCTTTTTTTTTTTGTTTAAAAAGAAAAATGCGGAAGTTACTTATTTTTTTTTGTTGTTGTTATTTTCTCTATTTTTCACTGCAGATGTCAGTGCTATTGCACAGACCATTACTTCGGCATTGAAAAAAAAAAAGATGACATTAAATAATAAACAATGCAAGAGAATTTAGTTATCCATCCTCAGAAATGAGATTGCTTCAACTGCAATTATATGATGAAAAAAAAAGATATTTAAAAACAAAAAGAAAGTTTTGTTATTCATTCAGCTGAAAGAATTTAACAAGAAATTTGCAATGGAGAAAGTTTTTCCTGATTAATGAAAACATTTGAATTGTTCCCTTCTTTGCTTTCTCCTTCTCTCCCCACCTTAACTCACAAGGCATTAATAGTACAGTGTCGGTAGGCAAAAAGTTCAGAATGAATACAAAAATAATCAATAAAGTACTTTGTATACCAAAGATTGATATTACTTTCAACACGCACACACATGTATATAGATACATCGATAGGGGTATCAATAAATTTACAGATATATATATATATATATATATATATATAAGTACACACATATGTATGAATATATTTCTGGTGTTCATAAAACAGTGCTTGATGTACTATAACAGAGCTATAAAGAATATATTTATAAATATTATTCTATGTCTGTTTCTGGCACTATGTGATCATCAGGCGCTTTAAAGCACCAGATGATTGCATAGTGCAGGAAAATTTGAGTTGTGCTATAGATATAAGATAATGCTTATGTATATATATATATATATACAGTACTGTGCAAAAATATTAGAACATATATGTTCAATAGAGTAGTTTCAAAATAACTTGTTTAATAGAAAATACGAAAAATTAAAT
>JBBBDQ010001905.1:815000-847500 GCA_037127315.1 Ascarosepion bandense | reverse complement strand
ATACACACTTGGGCGATCATGTCTCGAAAGAGACCTGACTGACTGGGCAGAAGATTATCCTGCAGTAGGTTGCCATTGCTTTCTGCAGTAGACTGGTTGCCGACCAAGGCTATAGAACCCGAGCTGTCCTGCTATTTAACCCATAACTGGAAGGAATAGACGGATTAATACCTTTCCCAAGGGTATTTGGGCGTAAGTGAATACAATGGATTCAGCTGGAATTCGAACTCGGCTCCCCGATTTCTCGTTCTGAACCGATATCCACTGTACCACAATGCACATGGGAATACACATCTTGAATATAATCAATGAAATAATCTGCATAAACAACCATGGATTGATCATAGCACTGGACAGAGAATGATAGAATGATAGAATAAGAAAAACACTTTACAAACTCTTTAAAGATCTAGATTTTTGAAAAGTAGTTGAATCAAATAAGAAGGTAGTCCAATATTTAGATGTAGAATTTAATTTACAAACTGGGAGTGTCTCTCTATATATGAAAACAGATGCAACTTTAAAGTACATAAACACAAGATCTAACCATCCCACAAGCACAACCATAAAGGAATAGAGCACAGGCTATCAAAAAAGTTCATCAAACAAAGCAATCTTTGAAAGGAAAAAAGATTATGAAAATGCCTTAAAAAATCTGGCCATAAGAACATTTTAGAATATAAACCCCAGCCAAGTAGACAAATGAAAAACAATAATAGAAATCAAAACATTATCTGGTTCAACCCAACATTTAACTTAGAAGTAAAACCAAAATGGGACAAATATTTTCTTTTAAACTAATCAGTAAACACTTTCCAAAAAACTCAGAATTAAACAAAATTTTCAATAGGAATTCAATCAAACTGAGCTATAGCTGTACTAGTAATTTAGAGAACTTCATAAAAAAACAAAACATCAGAAACCTAAATAACAATATACAAAACATCATCATTAACAAGGAATTTAAATGTAGGGACAAAAATAAACGCCACTTAATGGACTTTGTAATATGAAAGGGATTATTTACAAAGCAAAAACACATTACATATATGGTCAAAGCAAAACATATTTAGAATCCACCGAAGACAGCTTTAAAGTTAGATGGAACAATCATAAGTCTACATTTAAACTGGAAAACTGGCTAGCCACATGTGGAAATTAAAACGGAAATATGAAAAAGACCTCAATATAACTTGGCGCATAGTAAAAATAGCCAAACCTTTCAACGGCGGTAAAATATACAGATTATGCCAAGAGGAAAAATTGGCTATTATGTTATTCCCAGAAAGAAAGAAATTACTAAATGAAAGAACAGAAATTATGTCTAAGTGTAACCATACCAATAAATACCTTCAAGAATCTTACAATCATGGATGAAAGTGTTCTAAGACCCTTAAGTATCTTCTAATTTTGAAAATTTGGCATTCATAAAAGATCCCTGTTATGTGAGCATTTGAAAAATGGTAAAATCAGTTATTGTAAATCACCTGAAGACACCAAAAGGTAGAAACCTAGGTTGTGAAATAACTTATTTCCAAATGAAAACTATTCAAAAGTTCTTATAATATAATTGTATTGAACACTTAAACAAAACTGTGTACTGGTCTAATTTAATTATGACCAAAAACTAACTGATTATATATATATATATATATATATACAAATAATGATCTGTACCCACAGAATAAGTTAATAACCTTACACAAAATAGACGTCATAATTATCCCAAGGAAAATGAAGCTGCTGTCAATTAACCACCAGAGATAACCGCACCTCCCTCCCATTAGCATGGAACAGGCTTGCCTCCCAGAGAGCAAATCACTACACCTGCTTGGCCTGACACTCTCAGCAGACCTCAAGTGGAATGACTACGTCGAATCCATTGCTAAATCCGCAGCTATGAAAGTCGGCTCTCTGTGCAGGGCCCGGAAATTATTTCCGCCTGAATCTATCCTGCAATTTTATACATCCATCATCCACCCGTGTATTGATTACTGCTGCCACATCTGGTCAGTTACACCTTCTATTCTCCTTGGGGTTCTTGACAAAATACAGCGAAGAATCTGTAATGTGATCGATACCGACTTGGCTGACCGCCTGCAGTATCTCTCTCACCGGCGTGACGTGGCTTCCCTGTGCCTCTTCTATAAATACTTTCATGGCTTCTGCTCTGACGAACTTAAATCACTGGTGCCCCCTAGATGTGAATTTGCACGAGATACTAGATTGGCAACTAGGTCCCACCCTTTTACAGTGAAACCGATGAAATATAACCGCAATTTCTACTCCAACAGCTTCTTTCCTTGCACTTCCTGCCTGTGGAATTCCCTACCGCATGCTTGCTTCCCCGACGGCTACAACCTCCAGGAGTTTAAATGTAAGGTCAATAGACACCTCCTAACACACTAACTCACACCCACTCTCTCCCTATGTACATCCTAAGTCGTCTATCACCCTCCTTCTGATATTTCCTATACCCAATCCCTCTATGTAACCCCCTGCACTTTCGTGGCAGTGGAATGCCTTGCTTAGGGTGACATGATAAAAAAAAAAAACCTTTCAGCCAACACTTGTCAAGGGGTATGTTGGCTTAATTACAAAGGGGGTAAAAAATAGAGGACAGAATAACAATGGAAAACTTACAATACTGGGAGAAAATGGAATTCGATTAAAAATAAACTTTATTCAATGGATATTAAAATGCAAGTGGGGTGTAAACATGCAACATTTTTTCTTTTTTATTTCACTCTTGTGGAATTGTGGAGTTTATTTTTAATCGAATTCCATCTTCTTCATCGTATTGTAAGTTTTTCTATTATTATTTTGTCCTCTATTTTTGACCCCATTGTAATTTAGCCAACGTACCCCTTGACAAGTGTTGGCCGAAAGGTTTCTTGGGATAATTATGACGTCTCTTTTGTTTAAGGATATATATATATATATATATATATATATATATATATATATATATACACGAAAAAAATCGCAAGATCGCCAAGACCTACCGCGGTTTCGCACAACAGCTCGTCAGGGCAAAGGCAGACCAAGGACTAATCAAATAAATAGACACCTATTAAGACTAACCCATTTGGGGGAAGGGGTTGAAAGGAAAAAAAAAAAAAAAAAATTATATTGGGTTGGGGGGGGGTTTACAGTAACACCGATAGTCTAAGCAGCACTTTTTGGTTAGTTTAGTATCGAGCACTTTTCTTTCCTGGTGGTTCGTTCCGTTCGAGGGTTTTTTTCTTTACTGTGAAGAACCGTATGCATTGTCGGTCCTACACAGTTTTCTTTTTTTTCCCCTCTTTGTCCAAAGCTCTATAGCCGAGGACGATAACGGAGTTAGATTCTGCTGTTTATTCATAGTCTTTAAAAGTTTCTTGTGTAACATTTTAAGATTAGAATACATACAGAGTCGGTTTTATTATTATTATTATTATTATATATATATATATATATATATATATTGATTTGATCTCATTTAAACACACAAGGAGACCTACCAAACCCTATCCAAAAAATACTTGTTGACAATAAATGAAAAAAAATGAATAACCATAAAACTCAATAACATCAACTGCAAACAACATGCTTGCCATGTTCAGTCAGTCAGCTAAAGTGCCATACGTGATACACGCTTGGGCGATCATGTCTCGAAAGAGACACGACTGACTAGGCAGATGATTATCCCGCAGTAGGTTGCCATTGCTTTCTGCGGTAGACTGGCTGCCGACCAAGGCTATAGAACCCAATCTGTCCTGCTATTTAACCCATAACTGGAAGGAATAGACGGATTAATACCTTTCCCAAGGGTATTTGCACGTAAGTGAATACAATGGATTCAACTGGAATTCGAACTTGGCTCCCCGATTTCTCGTTCCGAACCGATATCCACAATACCACTACTCCTCATTATACATAACATCACCTACATTCTGTTACACATAAAATAACATTCATCCTCAAAAATGGCTGAAAGTATAGCCGAAAGTGCATGGATAAACAAAATATTTGGACAATTTTTATATAATTTATATACTCAAAAAAAAAAAAAGAAATCATAAAATCACATGAAAAATTACATAAAAAAACTTAACCCTCATACGTTGTCTGTCATTTTTTTAATGAAACCTGCATACATATAATGAAGTGAAAAAAACAGACAGATTAAAACTCACTGTTGATGTATTTACTTTTATAAAGAGTGCTCACTGGCTCTGTGCCTGAATGACAATAAAGTACTGCTAAACCATAGGGATGAATTGACAGTTTTATGTAAACACCACAAATATTTTTCTTTAAAATTTAATTATAATTGTTGTTTTATAACTTATGCTCTAACATTACTTAAAGCTTATTTTACTAAAATTAATGACCCACACAATTGGTATTTAGTTTTCATAACTACAATATACCTTAGTATACCATAATTACTTAATTCTAATTTTAACCTAAAAAAATCCACCCCTTTTAACAGATTTATCAGTTTATTAAAGTTTAGATGAAATTTGCCAAGAAAGGCAATCCCTAGTTTTTTTCTAACCCATGAACTTTTCTCCAAGATCATCCTCAGGGGTAAAATTTTTTTTTTTAATCATATCACCCCGAGCAAGGCGGTAACGCCACTGATGTGCAGGGGGCTACATAGGAGTGAAAAGATTGGAAAAGAGAAAGCCAGAAACCACATCCTAAGCAGGAAACAAGGGATGAGCCTCTTCACCTGTTCAATAGACAAGGGTGGAGTGTGAACCGAGCGATAGTTTAGTCTATCTACTCCAATTGAAAAAAAAAAGAGTGAGAAGATAGGAAAAGAGAAAAAAAACCGGAAACCGCATCCTAAACAGGAAACAAGGGATGAGCCTCTTCATCTGTTCAATAGACGTGGATGGAGTGTGAACCGAGCAATAGTTTACAAAGACAAACTTAGTGTAATTGCAATAAAAACTGCATTTTGTTGTGTTGGGGATTTTAAAACATGATGAATGTGCTTTTATAATTATTTTAAAATTTAAAACTTTTCCATGAATTTTTTTTGGCAAAACAAGCATCCCAATATAATAAAGCTGACCAGAAATGGACAGAAATACAAAATCACATTAACTCTTTATTATATAGACTTCAATATGTTGCTATTACACTCATAATAATTTTTGTTGAGTATTGGTTGTTTGCTTTTGATATAAAACACATTATATATACATACATATGAAAATAAAATGCTTTTATTATTTACCCATTAACAGTTTCATACAATTCAGTTATCCTTTGTATTGGATGAACAAGAGTATTAAAAAAAAACCTCGTCTGATGAGTGAAAAGGAAAGAGACTGTGCTAAGGTCTAGATCAAGGGTTCCCAACCTTTTTTTTATTATCACGCATTTTCACATGGAAAAATTTTCCACTGCCCACCTGTATAATAAATATTCAAAAGTGCACAAAAATTGTTTGGTAAAAGTTTGTTCCTGGTTCATAAACTGGTTTATGATGTAATAAAAAATATCAAAGGAGGTTAACAAATATTATTGACTTATGCTACTACTACTACTACTATATCAAAGAACAATTGAAAACAAACTAGACCATTGAAAGCAATATAAATATAAGTTAGTTTTATGGTTAGATTTAATGTTTCACAGTGGAGAAATGGATCATGTCTCAGATTGAGGAATTGGAGAGCTGAGTTTGAATTCCAGTTATATTCATTACATTTATTTACTTGCTTGGGAAAGGCATGAATCCATCTCTTCTCCCCTTACATGTGGGTAAATAGCAGGACAGACTAGGTTCTTTTGCCTTGGTTGGCAACCAATCTACCACTGTAAGAACTGGCATCTTATGCAGGAAAATCCTCATGCCACATGTGATTGGGAACCTCTTGTGGAGCCAAAAAATCCAATGAAACTTCTAGAGAAGAAGCCAGCTCAACCCACCCATGCTGAATTCTGCCACAATTTTTTTTGTATTTTTTTATACTTGTTTCACTTCAAGCAAAGCAGTATTGCCATTGTTGTGCAAGGAGTTTCAGTGAGAGAAGAGGGGAAAAATAAAATTTAAAAAAAGCAAAGGTGCAGTTGTTGAAGAAAGGATAAAGGAAAGATGGGAATCAAGAAGATAGAAGAGGGCAATTGATGTTGCACTTAAAATTTTGGAAATTTTAGCTATCAAAAAAGCAAGTATACGAAAGGGAGTTTCATTGGTGAGAAGTGTGAGAAAAGAAACTACTAGAATAGAAGTGGAGGTTGCATATTTTGATGGTAAAAGAGTGTGACCTAATTGCCAATCTAGTAGCACAAGTAAATTCATGTGGACAGCGCACCAGGGAATGAATCTCGTCATAACAGAAGCCATGAAAATATTTATTGGAAAGACAGAGGGAAGATGCATCCCATCAGTGAGAAAGTGACTGAAGTCAAGCTGCCAGGTCAGGATCAATTATATTGCAGATCCTCCATTGTATTTTTTGAGAACCTTAAGACTAAAAGCAGGCATTGCAAGTGTCAACAAAAATTCAAACTTTTGTTCATAATTATAAGAATAAAAAGAATATACACTATTAGCAACAAATAAAAATTCAGCAAATAATTTTTATTCTTGGTCTTCCTATATATATATATATATATATTATAAATTATATTTTAGAACATGTACATAATTTTTCTCTATATATCCACAACAAAGGTACATTTGTTTGGACATTGAAACTTCAATGTCTCATCAGGCGGTGTGTAAAGTAATGGAAAGCCTCTTTCCTTATATTTGTTTAGTTTTGTTAGAGGTGTTGGTGGGGGTTAGTGATAGGGGCTTTCCATTACTTTACATACCATCTGATGAGACATTGAAGTTCCACTGTCGAAACAAACGTACCTTTGTCATGGATATATATAGAAAAATTATGTACATGTTCTAAAATATAATTTATAATAAATATTCACAGCTCTATATATTATATATTGAGCACTGTTTTAAATTAATGTTTTTGGACGTTGTAAGAATTCTTTCTTCATTCTGTATTCACTCGAATATATATATATATATATATATATATATATATATATATGTCATTTCATCTCAAGAGCTATTTGAATATTAATGATCCTTTTCAAAACTATAGAAAATACCAAAATATTCATTGTTTGCAGGCATATTTATAAGAATAAAATTTTTTATTTTAATTTTTGTTCTATTACCCTTATTTTTTCTTAATCCTTTCACCCCAAGAAAGGCAATAATACCACTTTTATTTTTTTTATTTAACTGAATGTGTTGGTCTTTTTATATATATGTGTCTGAAGTTTAAGTAATGTTTTATTTTCTAAACATGTTCAGCACGTTGTGGCCATGTTCATAGTTAATGTTATAGAGTGTTGGGTTTTACTTTTTTATTATTAGTGCTTCCATTATTTTTAGTCTTTGTTTTTTACATGTCGATGAGGCTATTATATTTGTATTCTCTACTAGTTTGTTGTGGATGGATTTCAGTTTTTACACACTTTTCTAGAACACAGGATGAAGAAAGAGGGCTTGAATAATTTGACACCTCCACGATATATTGAAGAGCAGAGGGAAATATCAGATAAAGTAGTTCACAAGTTTATGTAAATGGATAGTAAAACAGAGACTGGATGACATAGTAAAGGAACAGACATTGCTTCCCATTACAATGGATAGGAAGTTGTGGAGATCCATGATCATCGATGTACTGAAAGGACATAGCTTATAAAAATAGCAGAAATTATTTTCAACAATTTTCAATAGAATTACTATATATATATATATATATATATATATATATATATACAGCCTTTAAAAATTTCACTCAACAGATCAACTCAGTCGATTAAAAAAACATTGGACGATTAAAGTTTATTGTTTTACTCACCCGCAGTTGATTAAAAATCTCACAATGAAACGTTATCCTTCAAATACAGAAAAAGGAAATGATTCCGTTTACAACCCAAAAGTATACCATTGAAGATGCACAAGTTACTTAGAATGACCTACAATGACATTATTGAACACTTTGGGCTTATGCATGGTGCCTGATTTATGTCAAAATGTGTGGTTAAACAAAAGACAGTGACATCTTGCAATCACCAAAGCAAGATCTGACAAATGGAATTTAGGTTGACAAACTCCTGTCTCACTTTTACTGTCCCAGTTCGTGTAAACATTCGTTTAATTAATGCTCCCAGAGTGGAACCAAAATGTCTCTGTCGTCAAGATTAAAGACGCTCACAGATTTTTATAAACCCATTTGGAAAAATATTATCCTTGACTCAACATCTATATTCCCTCCCTTCTTACGAAAAGTAAAAACGAACATTTGAAAGAAAGAAAAAATACGTCTACTTCTTTCAAACATACACAAAAAACAAATTATACAAGTAAGTAATTTTTTATAAAAAATCATTGAGAAAATGAGTTTTTTATTTTTTATCATCTATAAGGTGGAGATTGTAGTCAAACAGAAGAAAGAAACTACGAATTTAGGTACCTCCACTTAATTGCCAAAAAAAAAACCATATCATGATGTTAAAACTTAAAGCATATCATTGTTAAAACTTAACAAAAACAAACTTTTATTATCAAAATGTTTATGCTATTGTTTAGAGAAAAGATCAAATTTTTTTGTTATTCTTTTTAAAAAAAATTTTAAATCCTTTCTAGCATATTCGAAATTTTAATTAAAATTTTGATGATTGTCATTATCAGTGAAGCAAGTAAACAGAAGGGAGTTTCAAAGGCAGGAAGTGTAAGAAAAGAAACTGTTTAAGTAGAAGTGAAAGTTACATTTAAGTATTTTAAAAGGGTGGAACCTAACTGCCAATCTAGTAGCACAATTAAGTTCATGTAATTGGGGCACCAGGAAAAAATCTTGTCAGTTGTTCCCTAGTGGACTGATATATATTTTTTTTTGTTTTTGTATACAAGAACAATGTTAGAAAACTAATGAAAAAGTGAAAAAAAATATTTTGTCTGATACGTTTTGTTCTTTAGGGCTTCATCTGATTAAATTAATATTTATATTGATGTAACTGCACATATATGCAAAGGAGTGAGGATGCTGAAATTTTAAACTTCTCTAATTTTTTTGTCAATGTGTTTCGGTACAGAGTCTGGTTAGTTTCATTTAGTTTTCTTTTGTTTATTTTTATCACTCTTTTATTAAGTATCTCATAATGATAAAAGGTCTGCCATGAAAGGTGAAATGTTGCAAGAACATGGATTCACTTATAGTGTGGATGATCTTGCAATTGAAACAATTTCTATACACTTTCATCTCAGTAAATTGCTTTTTCTTTTATTTAAAGTTACATTTTTTAAATTATATATATGATGTGATGGACTCTCCCGTCGATCTCGACGTATGAGGTTCCGACAACTCCGACTTCATCCATGCTTCAGCCTCTGATGACATCTAAGTCCAGCAAGGGACTTACAAATCAATCCACACAGAGTGCAAGTGTGCTGATTATGGGATGCACTTGCAGGTACCAATACAGCCCGCTTGACTCTCTCTCGTTTCTGACTCATATGATTCAGACGGTCAGATTTGAAACGCTGAAGACCATCAAAACAACATGCCTTCCACTCCATTCGATCAGAGACTCTGCTCTCAAGAATGTTGTGAGGCAGATTGAGAGAAATCAAATTACTCCTGATCTTATCCTTGTACCTCAGTAAAGGCCGTCCAACATTTCTCCTACCGCTCTCCAATTGACTGTACATCATGATTTTTGGTATCCTTTCCTCGGTCATCCTCAATACGTGTCCAGTCCAACGTAGTTGGAACTGAATGAGGAATGGCTCTATTCCAGAAATATTACATTTTCTGAAGAGGTCAACGTTGGGCATCTTGTCTCGAATGCTAAGACCACAGATTGACCGCAAACAGTGTTTGTGAAATACATCCAGCTGACGGATGTGAAGTCTATAAGGAGTCCAAGACTCAGAGCCATACAGGAGGATGGAGAGAATAACAGCTCGATAAACCACAATTTTCGTATCCAATCGGATCCCACGTTCATCCCACAGGCGATGGCGCAACTTCCCAAAGGCATGTGTAGCCCTCGCAATCCTGTTGACAATTTCGTCATCCAATGAACCATCATGATTCACCTTGCTGCCCAAGTAGGGAAAACACTTTGTATACTTAACGGCTTGACCATCCACCTTCAGTTGTCTTTCTGGAAAACGATATTCAGGTGGCTCTGTCCTCACTCCCGCGACTTGCTTTGGAGGTATATATGGTTGATGCACCACCTCTGTCTTTTTAATGCTGATTGTAAACCCAAAAGCCGTACACGCAGTTGCGAAACGATCGAGCAAAAACTGTGCCTCTTCGAAAGATGTTGCTACAAGAGCAGCATCATCTGCAAATATATATATATATATATATATATGCATTGTGGTGCAGTGGATATCGACTTGGAACAAGAAATTGGGGAGCCGAGTTCAAATTTCAGTTGAATTCCTTGCATTCACTTACGCACAAATACTCTTGAAAAAGGTATTAATCTGTTTCTTGCTTCCAGTTATGGGTTAAATAACAGGACAAATTGGGTTCTATAGCCTTGGCTGGCAACCAGTCTACCACAGAAATTAATGGCAACTTACTGCAGGATAATCTTCTGCCCAGTCAGTCATGTCTCTTACGAGACATGATCGCCTAAGCATGTATCACGTATGGCACTTAACTGATATATATATATATATATATTCAATTTATTTTTTAAATGTTATTTTTAGTGGATACACATATTTGAGTAGATGCACTGTTTTTGTTATTAAACAGTAAATTTATCTATTTATTTACATCTGTCAGTTAAGTGCCATGTGTGATACACGCTTTGGGTGATCATGTCTCTTTCGAGACATGACTGACTGGGCAAAAAATTATCCTGCAGTAAGTTGTCATTGCTTTCTGCAGTAGACTGGTTACCAACCAAGGCTATAGAACCCAATCTGTCCTATTATTTAACCCATAACTAAAGGGAAGAGAAATATTAATATTTTTCTACTAACCTGAATAATCAAGAAATCTTGTTAGAAAAATGTGTGTCCCCAACTAGATAAATAAATATACTGCTTAATAATAAAAACAAATCATTGAGTGATATATGTGTGTCCATTAAAAATATATTGGATTTAATCCATTTCTTAAATAAATTGTCTTTGTTCACATTATGTATATTTCAAGAATGGGGAAAGATGGGTCTTTAAGAGCACTATTTGGGTTTTATCTGATCAGTTGATCCTACATGGTCGAGTGGTCTAAAACATGTCAGATATAATGATGGTTTTCCCTAGGAGTTGCAGGTTCATATCCTGCCAGAGGACGCATATTTTTTTTAACAAAATTTCTCCTTTATTCAGGCTGGTTGATGTAAATAAGTAAATATATTGTTTAATAATAAAAAAAGAGCATCTACTTAGATTTGTGTATCCATTAAAAATAATGTTTAAACAAATAATTTTTTTAAAAAGTCGAATTTAATCCATTTCCTATATATATATATAAATATATTCTAAATTATATTTTAAAACATGTACAAATTTTTATTTATTTTATATTTTTTATATATCCACTACAAATCGTACATTTGTTACGACATTGACCTGATGAGACATTGTAGTTTCAATGTTGAAACAAATGTACGATTTGTAGTGGATATATAAAAAATAAAAAAATTTGTACATGTTCTAAAATATAATTTAAAATAAATATTCACAGCTCTATATATTATATATCGATCACTGTTTTAAATTAATGTTTTGGACATTGTAAAAACAATTTTTTTTCTTCGTTCCCTATTCACTCATATATATATATATATATATATATATGGATGTGCATTGTGATGTGGAAGGTATTGACTTGAAACAAAAAGTCAGTAAGTCAAGTTTGAATTCCAATTGAATTCCTTGCATTCACTTACGCACAAATACCCTTGGGAAAGGTATTAATTCATCTCTTTCCTCTAGTTATGGGTAAAATAACAGTATGAATTGAGGTCTATAGCCTGGGCTGGTTACCAGTCTACTGCAGAAAGTAATGGCAACCTACTGTGGAATAATCTTCTGCATAGTCAGTCATGTCTATTTGAAGACATGATTGCCCAAGCATGTATCACGTATGACACTTAACTGACTGACTGAAATATATATATATATATAATATGCAGGTTGCAATAGGTAAATTGTTTCCAATTTGTATTTTTAATTTCATGCATGTGCATTGTTTTTGATTTTGTTGACTGCACATTATATGAGTAGTAGGGTCAATATTTACTTTGCATAAAATACAAAATTGTGGCACAAAGCCGAAAAGGGGAGGGGCAGAGGTTGGTACTCACTTAACTATCCTATACCTAGCTAAACACTATCATGACCCATTCACTCATTACAATTTACACATTCACCACAATAACCTATCCATCTGCTCCCAATCCTTCATACACCACAATACCACAAGCTTACAAGGGACAACTAAAAAAGTGGGGAAATAACCCATGACAATAAAAATATATTTATGTACAATATAATATATAATAGTAGTAGGGTCAGTTGGTCACCATCTATGGGAAAAAGAGCACCATAATTCTCTTTGACAGAAATTTCAAAATGGCATTCTGCACTTCTTGACATTTGTGCTAGAAGCTCCAATACAAACATTTCAAAATATTTAGGTGTCAATATGAGGACTGTCCAGAGGATTCAGAAAGAGTTGCATAAGTCTCATGGTGATTTCAAAAATGTTTAGAGTGATCATTAGTAACGGTGACATTATGCCCCAGTTCATCTTCCCACAGGGCCTTAGACTCAACACGGAGACCTTTGAGGAGGTAGTGCTCTTCTGGGTCAAGGAGGTGACTGCTGGAAGAATCTATGTTTGGAAACAGAACTCTTAACAAGCAAGAGTTCTAAGTCATGGCTGTCAACAATTTCAGCACCAACATCATTTCCAGCCACCTAAGTCCCCACGCTGAAATCACTTGGCTATTATGAGTAGAGTGCTGTTCAGTGAGAGACCAACAAAACTCCTTAAATCAACAAAGATGAACTGAAGGTAAGGATTATGGCAGCATTCACCAATTTAAACAAAGAGACCATCCAGAAGAGATGCAAGAAATTCTGAACTTGTCTGGAGGTTGTGATTGAAGCCAAAGGCAATTTTATTAAAATAAATTTACTCTTTAGTATTTCAAGATATTTTTGTGTAGTTTGGGCAAATATAACTTAAAATGAAATTTCAGTGTTATTTTCATTTTTGTGTAATTTAAATGGCAATTCAACCACTGCACCCTGTACTTATATACTATGTTAGTTACAATCTTTTTGTGTGTGTGTGTGTGTGTGTGTGTGTATGTATGTATGTATGTATATATACCAATTTGGTATCAGTCACAGTGCCTACTGGTGTTTGGAGTGGTTGCAAGTGAGGGTGACATTAAGCTTCCATTCATCTTCCCACAAGGCCTCAGACTTGACACAGGCCTATGTCAAGTGCCTTGAGACATGACTGACTGGGCAGAAGATTTTCCTGCAGTAGGTTGCCATGACTTTCTGCGGTAGGCTGGTTGCCAACCAAGGCTACAGAACCCAATCTGTCCTGTTATTTAACCCATAACTGGAGGGAAGAGATGGATTAACACCTTTTCACAAGGGTATTTGTGTGTAAGTGAATGCAAGGAATTCAACTTGAACTTGAACTTGGCTCGCCTATTTCTCTTTCTGAGCTGATATCCACTGCATCACAACGCACATCCTGTGTATTTATAAACATGAATAAAAATATTGTTAGGTTTTTTAAATTTTTAAGTTTAAGAAGTTTCATATAATTATCTTTTGAGGGTAATCATTATTTTTATTTGATAATTTATTTATGTATTTATTCATTCCAAACAATAGAATGTTTTGACATAACTGTTTTCTTTTAATTTTTTCAAATTTTTATGGTCATGTCTGTTGGAAGAGAGTATTTCTTTCAAGAAAGAAGATATAAGTCAATCTTAAGAATGCTACACTTATTAAGAGAAAATAACTTATTCACACTATTTTCAATTGGATTATTGTCCTCCTCTTTGTTGTTGTTATCTCAGTGTTTCTGCCATTGTCTCCTTCAGCCTTTAACAGGTATACCTCAGTACAGGGAATTGTGAACAACCCTTTATTTAATCTAGAGGGAAGACTGTTCTTGTTCTGCTGCCCATGTCTTAGGATATCACATCTAGCTCTTATTTTTAATACTGCACAGTTGTTTCTTGCCTAGTTTTCACTAAGTCCAAGTACATACTCCCTTGCACAGGGATTGAACTCATACACATTATGTTATATATAAGTTAATTAGACAGTTCTTGCGAGTGCAGCTATTGATTTTACCTTAACAATTCTTCTTTTACTTGAACAGTTTACTTTAAGAATATTTTAAAGAATCCTTAAATTTAAAAATTTTGGAAACTTATTTTTACTTCTTTGTCTGAATTTCTGGGGTGAGGAGTTATCATTATTTCCATTCAGATTAATATCTTCATCTTTGTTATCACTTGATTGCCTTTTGTCTGAATTTTTGGGATGGAGAGTTATTATTATCTACATTCAGACTAATATCCTCATCTTTGTTGTTGTCACCTGATTGCCTTTTGTCTGAATTTCAGGGATAGAGAGTTCTCATTATCTACATTCAGACTAATATCCTCATCTTTGTTGTTATCATGTGATTGCCTTTTGTTTGAATACCTGGGATGGAGAGTTATTATTATCTACATTCAGACTAATATCCTTATCTTTGTTGTCATACCCTGATTGCCTTTTGTCTGAATTTCTGGGATGGAGAGTTCTCATTACCTACATTCAGACTAATATCCTCATCTTTGTTGTTATCATGTGATTGCCTTTTGTCTGAATACCTGGGATGGAGAGTTATTATTATCTACATTCAGACTAATATCCTCATCTTTGTTGTTATCACATGATTGCCTTTTGTCTGAATTTCAGGGATAGAGAGTTCTCATTATCTACATTCAGACTAATATCCTCATCTTTGTTGTTATCACATGATTGCCTTTTGTCTGAATTTCTGGGATGGAGAGTTCTCATTATCTACATTCAGACTAATATCCTCATCTTTGTTGTTATCATGTGATTGCCTTTTGTCTGAATACCTGGGATGGAGAGTTCTCATTATCTACATTCAGACTAATATCCTCATCTTTGTTGTTATCACATGATTGCCTTTTGTCTGAATTTCTGGGATGGAGAGTTATCATTATTTACATTTAGACTAATATCATCATCTTTGTTGTTATCATGTGATTGCCTTTTGTCTGAATACCTGGGATGGAGAATTATTATTATCTACATTCAGACTAATATCCTCATCTTTGTTGTTATCACCTTTTTGTCTGAATTTCTGGGATGAGAAATAATCATTATTTTCACTATTTACATTTTACCTTCATCTTTGTTGTTGTTATCACAATGATTCATCTATTGTACCTGCCAGCCTTCATCAAGTGCATGTCAATCTGGAAAATCTACAGAGAACAAGAACAGTCTACCCCTTCCCCTATAGATTGATTAAATGATTCAGTTTGAAGTTCCTTGTAGGTTAGACAGATCAATATACCCCAGATGAAGGCTGGAGAGCATGATGTCCAAAATATTGTGATAAAATCTACAAAAGATGAGGAAAATAGTCTAAATATAAATAGTGCATATAATTTTTATCTTTGTTTATAAATACATGTTGAAAAATAAAATCCTTACATTTACCTTGGTGAAGTCGCTCAGAGGACAAAACATGCTGGCTTTATGATTTGTTTATAGTTCTTGCATAGTGAACTGGAAACTGGATTCTTGTATATAAAAAAAAATATGGAAAAAGAATATTGCACTTTTATTAAATAAATGTTATTTTAATCATTAAACTGTCTTTAAAATAGTGGGAATATTTTGAATGTCAAATAATAAAACTTTCAGTTTTTTCATAAATATTAATAAAAATGTATTATACTAAGCTAAACACTCTATTAAAACCATCTATATTTTCTACCCTATTACTGTTTGGACTTCTCCCCAAAATTTGGCTTTGATTTTGATCAGTCAATGTATGACTATTTTAGAAGGTGTGATGAATGTACTGATGGAAATCACAGAATTTTATACATAATTAATAATAATTATATATATATATATATATATATATATATACAGAGAGAGAGAGAGAGAGAGAGAGAATAAACATCATAATTTAAGACCTTAGGACTCTTTCAGACAACAAATTATCAAAGGTGCCTGTTGGCAGAATTTCAAATGATAGACGGGAGACATATATATATATTGAAGAATTCATATACATTTACGTTTACACCCCACTTACATTTTAATTAATTTTGATGAAAATTTTGTTTTCAAGCGAGTTCCATCTTCCCTTCTTTAATTCATATGTATGTGTCCTGTCTAACATTCAAAATTTTGCCAATGAGTACCTTTGATAATGTGTTGGCTGAAAGGGTCCTAAGGTCTTACATTATGATGTTTATTCTATATAAATCCATTTGTTTTTTCTATGGGTACAAGTTTCTATTTGTGTGTGTGTATATATATATATATATATATATATATATATATATATATATGTAGTTTTTGGTCTTAATAAAATTAGACCAATACACGTTTGTATTAAAGTGTTCAATACAATTGTTAAATTTTTGAATATTCTTCATTTGTAAATGAGTTTACATATATATATATATTTGTAATATTCTTTATTTGTAAATGTTGTTAGTACTATGAAGGTGTATCATTTTTAAGGGGTCCTAGCTCTGGCTTTTGCAGTAGTTTTTAGCATGATTGTTAGGTTAGTTCTTTAATGTGCTTGCAGTTTACTGTGGTTTCATGCCTCTGGTTTAAAAGCTTGTTGCTATTCATATATTTAATGATTTCAATTTTTTCTTGAAGACAGAGGAAACATGGTTCCTTTATTGATTTAGCTGTTCTTGCTTGTTTGAGGATTTTCCATTTAACTTTAGGTGTTTTATTTTCGTTTTAACTTCCAAAAGTATTTGGAGAGAGACGTCATGTTTTGTTTTTCTTTGTTATTGAAGGATGAGAGGTGATTGTAAAATCACTTTTTAAATACGTTCATAGTGTTTTCAATATATATTTTTTCATCTTTAGGATTCTCCATGGATGAAATCAACATATATATATATATATATAGTTTTTTTGCCCATACTGGTATTCTTTTCTTTTTCAGTTTAGGTACATAACTTTATTTTATGAACATCTGATGATTATTAAAAGATAATATTTCATACTCTCAGATATTTATTACCCAGCAAATTTATCACTTTTGTCATTGTGAATTTTGTAAATGTTTACTTAGTCTCTTTGTTCTACAATGGTTCTCAGAGCAATGACTCCAGGCTCACATTATGGAGAAAAAGATATTGTCTGTTAAATGAAAGGTGAGATCAAATAACCATCACAAAGAATAAGTTCATAAGTGTGTTATCTCAATGTTACAGATTCAAACCGTAATATATTTGATAGTTACTAAGCCTGTTTTAGTATAGAGCATAGAAAAAAATGTGAAGAATTCAATAGTACTGATTTATAAAGCAAGATTGGTAACTACTATTTCATTTGTTATATTAAGCATATGGTAGCAGAAGAAAGAAAAAACGACAGAGGTTTAGGAAATAAATAATTAGTGAGAAATACGACAAGTGGTAAATCAGGATAAATATTTCTCATTAAAAGAAAGGGATAAGTAGAGTCATAAAAGTAATCCATGGTGGAGTATGGTAGGAGAGAAAGGGTGAGTTGTAACTTACTGCAGCAACAAACTTTATCAGGTGTCTTTTGAAAATGGAAGGTCACGTTCAGGTAAGAATTGTGATTCCTGGGTGTTATGCCAACCAACTGCCCAAGAAATCTCTTTGATGGGCTTTTATATCCTTTTCTAAGACTCAGGCTGGCTTCAATTTTTATTTTGTTTCTTTGAGTGGGAGTGGGTGTTAGCAGTAAAAAATTCTTAATTGTTTATTTTTTTGAGTGTGTGAGTAAAATGGAAGCTATGTACAGTTGACAAAGTTTTAGTTCAGTCTTAGGTTTCAGGGTGGTATTCACATCCAGCCAGTGGTGGAAATTTGGGTAACATAAATCAGAAGATCTGATTTTAGGAAGATTATAATATGTGGCAAGGTACCCAATCTTGCCTTGATATCTATTTA
Organism: Ascarosepion bandense; assembly: GCA_037127315.1. Lineage (NCBI taxonomy): Eukaryota > Metazoa > Mollusca > Cephalopoda > Sepiida > Sepiidae > Ascarosepion > Ascarosepion bandense. The sequence goes on along the minus strand of JBBBDQ010001905.1, from coordinate 829,260 downwards.
TGCTCAAACTTTAGATCAATCCAATAGTAAATTTAACAATAACAAAAAATAAATATATAAACTGGGTTGGGTTGGAGTTTTGTTTAATGGCATATCAACCTCTGTGGGTTATTTAATGCCGAAAAGGTAGAATTTAAAGTTTTTTTAATGTTTGGTTATAGTAAGAAAGTTGATTTAGTCAGATTTTGACAAAAAATTTATTTTTCTTTCAGAAAACTGAAGATGTCTTCTAGTTTCATATTCAAAAATGTATTGCTGGTAATAATTTTTTTTTCTTTCAAAAATGTATGATGGCAATAATTTTGTTTTCTTCAAAAATATGTAATGATAACTTTTTTTCTTCAAAAATTGTATTGTTGGAAATATTTTTCATTCAAAAATGTATATTTTTCTATAAGCATCTATTTATATATATATGTATATATATTTTTTTCTGTAAAAGTATTCTTATACTTTCATAGTGTTTTGACCCCAGTTTGGGGGTTAACAATTTATTCCTAGCTGGGACCCTAACAAGTGCTACCACTCCGGGTTAGGGTGGACCTGGGAACAACAGCAATTAAGAGGTGGTTCCATGCTCCTCACAACCTCCCAATCAGAGGCCTTGCTGCTGGATGCATATAAACTGGGTTATATATATATATATATATATATATAAGAGAGAGAGAGAGAAAAAAAGACAGTTTTATAGGCCAGTCAATGAAATTTGAGGAGTAGGAGGACAACAAAATGATAACAATATTAGCAAAAAGCTTCATGATATTATATATATATATATATATATATGATATTTTGGGGGATGCCAAGCACTTATGGGTTAAATAGTTACAGAATCCGAGCTGAGTAAGAAGAAAAAGAACATATGAAACATTAATTTTTAAATTCAGAGGATATCTCTAAATGTTTAGCCTATAGTGTATATGTGTGTGTGTGTGTGTGTTTTAGTAGAATCTTCTTCTTTATATGCTAGGATGTAAGCAATCATGGACCTCTACTTATCCTCTGTCCCTTCAGCACGTAGATGATCATGAATTTCCACTTGCCCCTGTCTCTTGTTGCTTTTAAAATTTTTGCTATTGGTATCTCTCCCAATCTCTGCTTTGCCACCCACTTGCTCAAGCTCATCAAGTATGTCTTGCACTGCTTTCCCCTGTCTCTCTCTTTCTCTCTATCCATCCTGTGAACATCATATTCTCCAAGCCCCCTATCTTATTACATGTCCCAGAAAACTCAGCTGTCTCTTCTTGATGCCAAGTATATTTCTTTTTTCTTTTGTATCTTCTCCAAAACCTCATCATTGCTCACATGTCCAGTTTATGGTATCCTTAGCATCCTTCTGTATAACCACATTTTTGTTGCTGTTCACTGCCATATAAAAGAACAAATATCACATAACAGACCAAAACTCTTTTCTTTGTTTCCAACAAAATCTTTCTTTCTCTCAACACTATGCTTAGCTTTTGAAATGCATCCTCGGCCAAACCAATGTGCCTTTGGACTTCTGTGTTGCACTTTCCGTCCTGTTAGAACACTTCCCAGGCCTTTAAATTTCTGCACTTGTTTGATTTTAGTATCAAAAATGGAGAGATGAAACAAAGCAGAAAAGTTTTTTATTCACTGCATTTTTTTCATATTAACAGAGATGAATGGTTTTAATATAAAAACCACCCAGGTATGTTTTTCATTCTGTCTTGAAGATGTCTACTGGACACACAATGACAAACTAATTCTCATCAAATTCTTTCCTTATTTCAGTGTGTGTATGTATATATATATATATATATATATATATTACAGAAAGTTCTGGAGATTAACAAAATGGATTAACAACCAACATATTTAATTTATTTGTTTGAACATTATTTTTAATAGATATTCATATTTGAGTAGATATTCTGTTTTTAATTACACACTGAAATGTTATTTGAAAATTTCACTGTGTAATGTCCAATATTTGTGATTAATATTCACCACTGTATCAAGTGCATTAACAAAAAAACTTTTCTTTTTCAAATAAATATTTGTATAACACAAAAACCCTGAATTTTTTTTTTTGTAAAAAAAAATTCAGTCTCCTGAATATACCTCAAGTTGAAAGACCAGTTCTTATATCGTCACTGAAGTTAAGCAACATTGAGTGCCTGGTCAATATCAAGATGGCAAACTATATGGGTATACCTGGTGCTATTGTGTGGGGATAAACTATTTTTGTTCCAATGCCCATGCAAGTGGTATAATGGATAACAGCATAGAAGAGCCAAATTCCAATTAGATCTTGTTATATTCACTTCCGCACAAATACTCTCGGCAAAATATGAATTCCCCTCTCACCTAACTATGGGTTAATCTGTTAAACGTTGTATCAATATGATATTATTATTAATGAATCATTATTACTTCCAAAAAACTATTACAATCTACAAATCCCATTTTTGTTTTATCATTGTTTCCTCTGGACCACCTCTGATCTAAAGACACTTCTGCTGTTTTCATACAAGTAATTAAAAAAGCAGCCCAATATGCCAAATACAGGTGGGGGATACTAAAATCAAGCAGGTACAAAACTTAAATACCTGGGAAGTGTTATAACAGAAGATGGAAAGTGCAACACAGAGATCCGAAGGCAAATTGGCATGGTGAAGGAAGCATTCCAGAAGTTGAGTAAAGTATTAAGAAACAGGACAATTTCACTAGAAACAAAGAAGAGAGTACTAGATGGCTATGTGATGTCGGTTCTTCAATATGGCAGTGAATGCTGGACAATATCATCCAAGATGAAGGAAAAACTTGAAGCAACTTAAATGTGTTCTACAGAAGGATGCTGTGGCTAACATGGATCGAGCATGTGAGAAAAGTTCTATAAAAGTTCTACAAAAGGATCATGGATTGAGCATGGAAACAATGATGAGGTTTTGGAAATGATGGAAACGAAATGGAAATTAATACTGAGAATCAGGAAGAGACAGCTGAAGTTCCTAGAACATGCAATGAGGAAAGAGGGTGTGGAGAACCTGATACTAACAGGCCAGATAGAGGGTAAAAGAGACATGGGAAAGCAGCGGATAACATATTTGAAGGACCTAATCAATTGGATGATGGAACGAGGGTTGCATGATGTAACAGGAGAAGGCATGCTAAGAGCCACCAGGGATAGGGAGACATGGAAAGCGATGATCAACTATGTCCTGAAAGGACAGAGCACATAGAAGAATTGGGGTTGGAGAGTTGCCAGTTACACTATTCATCGACCCTTACCTTGGGTAGATGGATAGTGATTCTTGGGTTTTGGATTGCTTTACATCACTAATTTGTCTATTCACCTATAGCTGTAAAAAAATTGGATTTATCCCATTGTAACAGGGTTATTAATGTTAAAGAGATCAGTCAGTTAAGTGCCATACATGATACATGCTTGGGCAATCATGTCTCTTTCAAGACATGACTGACTGGGCAGAACATTATCCCGCAGTAGGTTGCCATTGCTTCTGTGGTAGATTGGTTACTGACCAAGGCTATAGAACCCAATCTGTCTTGTTATTTAATCCATAACTGGAGGGAAGACGGATTAATACCTTTCCCAAGGGTATTTGCGCGTAAGTGAATGCAAGGAATACGACTGAAATTCGAACTCGGCTCCCCCGATTTCTCAGAGATAATTCTAGTGAGAGAAAAACTATAGCAATATTAGTTGATAGTACGGTGGACGTTTGTTGGAATTTGTTCAAACAATGGAAAGAAGTGAATATATAAACAATTATGTACAATTACTGACAACATATTACCTGAAAAAACTAAAAGGTGAGAATACAAAAAGGGTTAATGAAGGTTGTGTTGAAGATTTTTTGCTTTTTTAATCATGACACTTGGATGGATTTCATTACTGGGAAGGAAAGAAAATGAGAAAACTTTACTGAGATAAAAAAGGACAATAAAGGGACAGGATTCAGGAAAACAGATGATGGATTTTGTCAAGGACACCTAAGTGGATAGCAAGAGCACCCGACTAGATATAGCAGTAGTATTCAGTGCACAGGCCAATGGTAGATTTATATATGTGCAGGATTGTTTCAGGCGGAAAAAACTTCCTGGCCCTACACAGAGAACCGACTTTCTTAGCCGCAGATTTAGCTATGGATTCTATATAGTCATTCCACTTGAGGTCTTTTGTGAGAGTTAAGCCAAGGAGGCACAGTGTTTTGCTTTATAATAATAATAATAGTATGGAAAATATGTAAACAAACACTGGTATGAATATCACCCAGCACTGGTTACAGAAATAGAAGATGTCACCATTGTATGGGATTACATCATCTACACAGACAGAAAAATTGAAGCAAAGAGGCTGGACATTATTGTTAAAAACCAAAAAGAAAAACTTGCCTATTAATTAATATGGTTTGTCAAGCAAATTGTAACATAGCAACCAAGGAATTCAAAAAACTGTCAATATATAAAGACCTGGAAATTGAAATAGAAAAAATGTGAAAATGGAAAACAAGTATCGTACCAGTGATAGTAGGTGCATTTGGAATAATAAAAAATGGAACAAAAAAACACATTGAAAGAATCCCTGGAAACCCCAGCTTAAGAGATATACAAAAAATGTCTTAAGTACAGCCCACATTCTAAGGAGAATTTTGTCTATGTAATGCTAGAGATGTTAGGGAGATAAAAAAAAAACATGAAATGGAGCCATAGCAACACACCACGCCCTGCCTTAGGTATTCCTGCAGACTTGGTAGGTAGTGCAACCGTAGCAGACATAATAATAATAAAATTCGTAGATTCTGAAGAAAACTAAAACAGAACCCAAGAACAAATGAGAAAACTTTACTGAGAAGAAAGGACAATAAATGAACAACACTCAGGAAAACAGGCAAATGTCAAATGGTAATGTATTTAAATTTTTTAAGATTATAGGCAGCAGAGCAGTAAGAAATCAGAACAGGGTTCCACTGGTGAGAAATGTGAAAGAAGAAACTATTAGAATAGAACAGACATTTACATCTAGTAGGTTCAACAGCAAAACAGAACTATTGCAAATCTAGTCCGTCAGTTAAATGCCATACATTTTTTTTTTTAATCATATCACCTTGAGCAAGGCGGTAATGCCACTGATACACAGGGGGCTATGTAAGAGTGAAAAAATTGGAAAAGAGAAAGCCGGAAACCACATCCTAAACAAGGAACAAGGGATGAGCCTCTTCACCTGTTCAATAGACGAGGGTGGAGTGTGAACCGGGCGATAGTTTAGTCTATCTACTCCAATTATATACACTTGCAAACATGTTTTGAAAGAGACATTACTGACTGGGCAGAAAATTTTCCTGCAATAGGCTATAGAACCTGCTCTGTCCTGCTATTTAACCCATAGCTGAAGGAAGGAGCAACAGATTAATACATTTCCTAAGGTTATTTGAGCTTAAGTGAATGCAACCAATTCAACTCAAATTTGAATTCGGCTCTCCAATTTCACGTTCTAAGCCAATATCCATTGCACCACAATGCACATGAAGAATATTAGATTTATAAACGTGCATGATAAATTCTGAAAAGAAAAATTATTTCGCGCAACACAGTTAACCAACTTACCTAGCAGTAGATCTAGCAATTGATTCAATATAATCCTTCCACTTATTCTTTTTCCTATATATATATATATATACACTTCTTCTTTCATGTGCTCTGTCCTTTCAAGACGTAGGTGATCATGGCTTTCCACATCTCCCTGTCCCTGGTGACTTTTAGCATGCTTTCTTCTGTTACACCACGCAACCCTCATTTCATCATCCACCTGATCAGGTCCTTCAAATATGTTATCCGCTGCTTTCCCCTGTCTCTTTTTCCCTCTATCTGGCCTGTTAGTATCAGATTCTCCAAGCCTTCCTTCCTCATTGCATATCCCAGGAACTTCAGCTGTCTCTTTCTGATGCTCAGTATTAATTTCCTTTTCATTTTCATTCTTTTCAAAACCTCATCATTGCTTACATGCTCGATCCATGATATTTGCAGCATCCTTCTGTAGAACCACATTTTAGTTGCTTCAAGTTTTTCCTTCATTTTGGACAATATTGTCCAGCATTCACTGCCGTATTAAAGAACCGCCATCACATAGCAATCCAGTACTCTCTTCTTTGTTTTTAGCAAAATTGTCCTGTTTCTTAATACTTTACTCAACTTCTGGAATGCTTCCTTTGCCATGCCAATTCACCTTCAAATCTCTGTGTCGCACTTTCCATCTGGTTATCACACTTCCCAGGTAAACAGCCATAATTATTAGGCCACCCTAGTTTTTTACAAGAAATGATGTATTTCATACTATTTTTAGTATTTATTGGTAAGTGGATAATTCTAAATGAAAATAGAATAGTTCTTTTGTTATTATTACTTTGCAAAATTTTACAAGGCAAGAAAGCAAAAATGAACTCATCCGAATCACCATAAATTTTCTTCATTCTTTCATTGATGAAACCGCCAATGTAGGTAATTATTAAATATTTATAAATTCATTTGATGCACATGTTATTGTGCAGTATTAACAAAAGAACTATTCTATTTTCATTTACAATTATTCACTTGGCAATAAATACTAAAAATAGGTTGAAATACATCATTTTTTTAAAACACTGGGGTGGCCTAATAATTATGGCCTGTAGTGTATATGTGTGTGTGTGTGCAATGTTCCTATGAAAGATTGGGAGATTCTTGCATTTTGAGAAGAGTTCTTCATTGGTTTAATAGAATTCTTTGACATACCTGGTTGTAAATTTGGGCATTTTATGCTGGGTATGTTCTATGTTGTATTGAACATTTCACTGGAGCCGAAATTCCTTCCTCACCACAAAGGTTAATTTTGATTGGCTGATGTGTTTTTACAGCCTTTGCAGTTTACTAAAAGACAGAAAGTATTTTTAGATTATAAGAATTTGGAGATAATAAGGATTTACTGATACAAGTCCTACTAATTAACCCATAACTGGTGGGGAAGAGGTAGATTCATAACTTTACCCAAAGGTACTTGTACGTAAGTAAATATAACAAACGTGACTGGATTTAGAACTTGAATTTTCAATTTTCAATTCCAGTCATTATCAATTACACTAACCACACATCCAAAGCTTAACTTTTAACGTGATATAACTGTCAGCCCAAGATGAAATAAAACATGTCCTGCTACTATGTCATCCTTTGGCTAAAAGTGATAAATAGTAAATGAAACTTTGTGACCTTTTCCACTGCTTTGTGTCAGGTCTATGGCCGATATGCTAATGACCATCACGTTGTACATATACCAGGACCTTGATAAGTTCAGCAAGGCTTGTGCAATTGCCCTGGATATCTCCAAGGCTTTTGATAGGGTTTTGCATGATGACTTTCTACACAAGCTACAGGTTTATGGTATCACTGGACGCTTGCTTGATCTGTTTCAATCTTTCCCATGTAGCCGCATAATGAAGGTCGTCTTGAATAGACATGCCTCCACATCCTACCGCACAAATGCTGGTGTCTCCCCAGGACTCTATCCTTGGCTCAATGTTTTTTCTGATCTTTATAAATGATCTCTCAGATGTGATCAAATTTCAAGTAGGCATCTACGCAGATGACACCACCATTTACTCCTGCATCAGAAAGAAATCTGGTGAGGTGGACAAACATAACCTTACTGATGATTTTGAAAGGACCTTCACTTCAGTGGGGGACTGGGGTAAGAAGTGGCTTGTAAATTTCAATGCTTCTAAAATAAAGCTGCTATCTGTCAACCATCACAGACAATCTTTCCTGCCTCCCCCCCATAAGCATGGATCAAGCAAGTCTCCATGAAAGCAATATACTGAGCCTCCTCAGCCTTACCCTTTCTTTTGACTTCAAGTGGAATCATTAGATTGAGTCAATAGCTAAATCCAATGCTAGGAAGGTTGGGTCACTGTGTCAGACCAAGCAGTTTTTTCTGTCTGAATCCATCGTGCACATATATAAATCAACTATCTGTCCGTGCATAGAATACTGTTGTCATATCTGGTCAGATGCCCCTGCTGTTTATCTCAGGGATCTCAACAGGCTTCAAAGGAAAATCTGTAATGTGATAGGTCCTGACCTAGCAGCTCAGCTCCAGTCACTTTCTCACTGGCGGGATATGGCTTCCCTCTGTCTCTTCTACAAATATTTTCATGGCTTCTGCTTTGACAAACTTAAGTCACTGGTCCCACCCATTTACAGTTAGATCAACCAAATGCAGCCAACTTTTTGGAGCCAAAAATACACCACTAAACTCTTTCAAGATGGTGGTGTAGTGGATATATTAGTTGGTTAATATGTGTTAGTGTCATCTAGTGATCATGAGTTCGATCCTTAGAATTGATTTCACAGGATATTTCACAATAATCAATAAGATATTCCAAATCAGCTAATCTATGGACATCTGATGATTCCAGATGGTACTTGGTCGAAACGTTGTGTCTATTATAACACCTATCTCAACCAAGATGAGAACAAAAGTTTTAAATAATTCCAAGATTATTGAAAATTACTCATCTCAGAAATAAAAAAAATACAAAAAAAAAATTTTATAAAACATTTCTGAAATATCAACATTTTATACGTACACTTTATCTGTTTTCCTTTAATTTTTCTTTAGAGACAAGTTGATTATTTTTACAAGGTAAAATTTTAACCTATTCAACCTTTCACAAGTCTATGTAATATGAGTTGGAGGTTCCATTCCATATTTTTGTTTTTCAAGACTAAAATCTGACTCCTTTCAAACACAGAATGCAGCCAATATTTAATATTCAAGATTTTACACTTCCACCCCAGCGGGAATATTGAAATATTAAAACCTTTTACAACCATTGAAGATTTGATTCATTAAAGCAATAAAATAAAAACACTTATATAGTTCTGTGTCTAACACATTCATTGTTTTGACTGTCTTAGTATCACTTTTCTTGATTACTTCCCTTGTGTAAACAAAATGGCAGCCAATGGTTGGTGTTCATTTGTCATTAGGCAACAAAGTTATTCATTATTTTGTTTTCTCTTCCTCAATAGATTTGATTTCATCCAGTTCTTATAAAATATCTCTGTGGAGTTATTTTGTCAGTAACACTTTGAACTTATGAAGAAAATGTTGTGAACTGTTCTATTAATTTTATGAAATGTTATTTTTAGGTAATAGCTGCTGATATAACACATGACATCAGTGGTAGGATTTACTTTTAAAATATTTAAAAACTTTCATTCATTCAAATGATTACATTGTCCAGCTTCCAATTTTTGAAACATGAGTAGAGGTGTATCCCTTGTTCCCTGTTTAGGATTAAGTTTTCAGTTCTTTCTGAAGTTTTTCTTGAATATTACTTGCTTACTTTTGTCTTACCAGATTTGGGATTATGAAACTGATTCATCCACATTTTTTGACTGACCTTTCTAGCACCTGATGAATATACATGAGCATTCTAAAATTTAAAATCCTTGATAAGCCAATGATATTTATGCTTTTGTATTTAAACAAAATATGTTTAAAATTAAGTTTCTCAGGGAATAAAATGTTTTGATTAAGAATTGTTTTTCCTCCTGTCTTTTTATTCATTTTGTTCCTTCACAAATACCCTATCTGGAAATAATTTACCCACTGTGATTGATACCAACTTGGCAGACCGGCTGCAGTCACTCTCTCACCGGCATAACATGGCTTCCCTGTGCCTCTTCTATAAATACTTTCACGGCTTCTGCTCAAATGAACTTAGATCACTGGTGCCCCCTAGGTACGAATTTACATGAGATACTAGATTAGCAACTAGGTCCCACCCTTATACAGTGAAACCGATAAAATGTAACCACAATATCTACTTCAACAGCTTCTTTTCTCGCACTTTCCGCCTGTGGAATTCCCTTCCACATACTTGCTTCCCCAACAGCTACAATCTCCATGAGTTTCAATGTAAGGTCAGTAGACACCTCCTAACACACTGTTATATATCTAAACAGAGTGAAATATGTACAGTTGCAAAACAGATTCAGACAACTCCGCAATGAAATATAATGTCAATTCTTTGCGAGAAATATACACATAAAATATTTATTTCACTTGAACGACGAAGGCAGTAACAAGTGGAAGACAAAGAAGTTTAAGAGTTCATACAAATTAATAGTTTACAGCAATATATCAATGAACGTAGTTCAAGGAGTTCATACAAGCGATTATAAGTAATATCACAACAGAACGATACAATTAACTTAGGTTTGAAGCATCGTGGTCGGGCGTCGAAAGACTGTTGATAGCAGCATGAATCTTCCTTAGCAGGTGAAGGAGGAAGACGGCCTGATTTTCATTTCTTCCCCTTTTTATCTTTATGGAGTGGCTCAACGAGCAGTCCCTTTTTGTCCCACGGGAGATTTTGCGATTGGCCGCTAAATTGATTCAGCGGTCATGCTTTAGTGATCAAGTAGATGGAAGTGATGCGTGGAGCCACTTGTGTGGTGGTGTGTTTTGTCATTTCAAGACTGGAACTCCTGAAGATCACTTAATGGTGCCGGATATTTTGAGGCGTGTGTGTTCCGAGAAGAAGCTGGGTGCCCTTGATTTCACCAAAGCACCAAGATGGTACATATATGTTCAAGCTGGAGCCTTGGAGTTTGAACACCTTGCCTGCTGGTGCGGGGTCTGCTGGTAATTTGCCCTTGTTGTGGCCGTATCTCCGGCTAAGCATGTCGGCCGAAACATTCGACTCTCCTTCCACGTATTCCAAGACGAACTTGTAGCATGAGATCTCTTCCTGCCATCGTCGTATCTTCGCATTGTTGAATTCTCGTTGGTCCAAGTACATCAGGGACCAGTGGTCTGTGAAGACGACGAATGGCCAGCTATGTAGGAGATGGCCCATTTGATAGCATATGCCTCACGTTCAGTCGTCGACCAGTTTCATTCCGTCGGACTGAAGGTTATGTGAGGCCACTGCTATGATTTTCTTCCGACCCCGTTCGCCCTCTTGCATGAGTATAGCTCTGCATGCGATGTTGCTGGCATCAGTGGTGAGGGTAAATAGTCCAGAGAAGTCAGGGAACGAGATGATTGGTGGTGAAGCGAGGCGCTTCTTGATTTTCTCGAAAGCATTGTTGGCTTTTTCTGTCCAGGCAAATGTCCGACCTGGTTTGTTTAGATCATTTATGGGGGCCATCAGGTTGGTGAACATATCCGTCCAAATACTCTTGTGCAGTCACGTCTCGAGGAATTGTCGGATCCACACGAGACGTCCAATGAGACTTTGTAGCTCCTTTCTTGTTGTCGGAGGTTTCATTTCAATGATGGCGCGAACGTATTCCGGATCAGCCTTGAATCCATCATTATTGACGATGTGTCCAAGAAATTTAGCTTCATTAACCAGAAAGGTGCATTTGTCTGGGTTTAATTTTAAACCGAATTTGCAAAGCACAATAAAAAGTTGTTCAAGAGCTGTTATATATTCCTCAAAGGTTTTGGCGTGGACGAGATTGTCGTCGATATAGGAAGATATGTTCGCGCGTGAGGCCACTGTGTCTAGGGCATCGGCTATGCATTAGGAGAAAATTTGTCCAGCAGATGTTAGACCGAAGGCCAGACGGGTGTACTGGAAACAGCGTCCTTTCCAAGTAAAGACAGTTTTGTGGCAGTCAAGTTTGTCAATGACGATTTGCCAGTAACCATTCCGGAGATCAAGAGTTGAAAAGTATTTGTTGCCCTCGCCAATCTTGTTGAATGTGGAGTCGATGGTTGGCATCGGGTATAGGTTGAGATCGACCAATACTTTGTTGAGGGTTCTCTTGAAATTCGCAACCACGCGGATGTCGCCGTTTTTCTTGCGAACAGCGAAGACAGGACTGTTGAATCCCTTAGGGTCGTCACAAGGTTTGATGATGCCTTCGCTGGCCATGCATGTAATTTCCGCATCGACGTCATCTTCCAGTGCTTGGGCTATTGGGTGCTGCTTTTGGCTCCTGGACTAGCCATTGATCGGTATGCGGATGGGCCTGATGAATGTGCCCCTTTTATTGTATTCAGTGCCGAGGATATCAGCATAGTTGATGAGGAGGTCTGCGGTGGATTCCAGTTTGTTGCGGTTAGGGTGGTGTGGAAGAGATAAGCCTGCGCTTCATCTCAGCCAATCCAATTTCTAGTTGAGAGTCCAACTGTCACATGGCAATCTCACTGTAACGCGTGGTTCCTTGTCAGTAATGGCCTGGGCGCTATGTGGGAGGTCATGGGTTGGGTGTTTCTTAAGTTTGGAGACTGGGATAAATGAAGTACTGTGTGTCATTGTACCGGATGGGAGAGCACGTGTAAAATGGACAGTAGCCTTCAGGTTGTCGATTGAGTATGATGTCAATGTGTTGTGGCTGAGTACGTTCTGTCCGATCAGAGTAGGAACGTCCAATTCTGTGATCAGTGTGTCAATCTCGTGGAAGATGGGTGAAGTGCCATCGCCAAGGGTAATGTCACAAGTCAGCTTGCCAAGGACAGGTACATATCCTCCGATTCCTTTGATTTGCATGTTGGATTGGACCATGTGGAACGTAGTTCAAGGAGTTCATACAAGCAATTATAAGTAATATCACAACAGAATGATACACTTAACTTAGTTTTGAAGCGTCGTGGTAGGGTGTCGAAAGTCTGTTGATAGCAGCAGCATGAATCTCCCTTAGCGGGTGAAGGAGGAAGACTGCCTGATTTTCATTTCTTCCCCTTTTTATGTTTTCGGAGTGGCTCAACGAGCAGTCCCTTTTTGTCCCACGGGAAATTTTATGATTGGCCGCTAAATTGATTCAGCGGTCACACTTCAGTGATCAAGTAGATGGAAGTGATGCATGGAGCCACTTGCGTGGTGGTGTGTTTTGTCAATTCAAGACTGGAACTCCTAAAGATCGCTTCCGTTTATCAAAGCAGGGTACGATCTTACTTTTTGTTAGAGAACGTAACAACACTAACTCACATCCATTCCCTCAAATACTCTTCCCATCTACCCAACCCTCATCCTCAGTATCCTTAGCTGTCTATCACCCTCCTTCTGACATTTCCTATATCTAACCACTCTTTCTCATCACCTTCCCCTATGTAACCCCCTATGCAATAGTAGCAGTGGAATGCCTTGCTTGGGGTGAAATAAATAAAAAAAAACATATATTAATAATAAATAATTTCTCTATAGGTTTACCTCTTTCTTTGTCACTCCCTTACTTCCCCTTTTCTTTCTTTCTTTGGGTCCTGGGCATGATGGTAAACTGCATCCGGCAGCAAGGCCTTTGATTGAGAGGTTGTGAGGAGCATGGAACTACCTCTTAATTGCTGTTGTTCCCAAATCCACCCTGACCCGGAGTAGTAGCACCTGTTAAGAGTCCCTGCTATAGGCAAATAGTTAACTCCCAAACTGGGGTCAAAACACTATAAAAATATAAATACTCTTATAGAAATATATACATAAAAATAGATTTTATAGAAAAATATACATTTTTGAAGGAAAAATATTACTAACAATATATTTTTAAAAGAAAAAAAATTATTACCATGACACATTTTTGAAGGAAAAAAATTTTTCTCAACAAAACATTTTTGAATACAAAACTAGAAGACATTTTCAGTTTTCTAAAATAAAAAAGAATAAAAATAAAAATTTTTTGTTAAAATCTGACTAAATCGATCTTTGCACTATAATCAAACAGTAAAAAAAATAACTTAAAACCCCACCTTTTTGGCATTAAATAACCCACAGAGGTTGATATGCCATTAAACAAAACTCAAACTTTTTCTTTCCTTTTTTCTCTTACAAATATTATGATTAATTATTATGAATTATGCTTCTTTGATTTCATGTCACTGCATTTTAATACTTTTTAATTTTAAAATTTTAATTCTATAATTTTACTTATAAAATTTTAATTTTAATTTTTTATCTACATGTATATTTAAATTTTTACTCTTGTTATTAAAAAGCAGTGACCTAACTTTATAAGATTAACTCCCGTAAACATTGAGTAAAGTCAAATTTAAATTCATAAAACAATCAGGTGATGATTGTGTAATGCATGAAATGTTGAGTCATGCCATCAATGTAGAACAATATGTGTAATATATTGATATATTAATAAATATACATATTAAACTAAATTCTCTACAAAAAAACCAATGTAGTGTACCAATTTACATGCCCATTCAGAGATTGCATCTCTGGTACTAATAAAAAACCCAGTACATATATTGGTTTTACTACAACCACGCTCTCCCGTAGAC